>ML677358.1:1038326-1218696 GCA_007922305.1 Dermatemys mawii
GTACAGGGGATCGTGTTCTGAGGACAGGCTTTGGCCCTGCCGTTGGAAGCTAGGCAGCAGCCCTGCAGCTGAACGCGACTCCCTTTCCTCCAGCCACGCTAGCCCTGCGGTGGTACAGGGCATTAAGGAACTCGCTAGTCCCCCACGGCAGCGACTCTGACTCTGAGCTGTGCAGTGAGCAGCCTGGCAAGGTGCGAAGGGGCCATTTTTACAGCACAAAGCCACATTTTAAAGTGTAATCAAATAGCCTGGCACTCGCTCAGCAAAACAACTAAATAAATGAAAAGGCAAATGGTCTAAAGAGAGCGTAAGGGTGGCACAGAACTCCCTGCCACCTGGCAGGCTCTGCACTTCAGAACCAGCTTCTAGGCAAAAGCTTCTCTCGGGGGACCCTGTTAATATCTTCCAGTAGAAGGGCTGTGCTGGGAACACTCTACTTCTGCCTGGAACAGAGAGGGAGAGTGGGAGGGATGCGGGGGGCAGGGTGGAGGCGTGAACAGCAGGGAATACATGGAGGAGACAGAGGGCGTGTGCAGGGTAGAGTGTTTGTACTAGAATGAGGGTGCATGTGTCAGTGTGTTACAGTATAGTCTAGATTGCATGTGTCGGTGAGTTAATATATGCATGCTGCAGTCTAACATCGTAATGCAGTCTAACCTGTGCAAACAGCTACATGAACACACATGCGAAAGCAGGCTGCCTGTGTTAGCAGGCAGGTTTTATTGCGTGCAGGTGTATTAGCATGTGTACATCACAGTGTGTAACCCTATCCGGCGTGGATCTTCCCTACCGCTGACAGATACCTGAGGGGTTTGTCTTTAAAGAAAAATAAAACACCCACACACAAAACCTCCACCATGGTTGCATGGGCACAACAAGCTGTACAAATAACATCTCACTGAACTGAAGTTGCTTCTGTGTGCTCATGAGCATGAACACACCTGTATTAATGCTGTAACTGTGTTATGTACATGTTGGCATATGTGTTCCAAGAAAAGTAAAGAAGCAGTAAGCAGCTCCCTGGGACCTGCAATGATGGGTGGATGGGTGGCAGTCGAGGGGTTGGAAGGGAGAGGAGGACTACAACAGCCTTACAACAGCTGGTTGCAATTTCTCCAGGAAACTGTTGCTTCTCTCTCCAAGCCAGGCCCAAGCTGTCTCCAGAGCTGGACACTAGCTGGGTGGGGTTTGGCTT
The DNA here is from genome assembly GCA_007922305.1 of Dermatemys mawii. Lineage (NCBI taxonomy): Eukaryota > Metazoa > Chordata > Testudines > Dermatemydidae > Dermatemys > Dermatemys mawii. The sequence goes on from ML677358.1 coordinate 1,039,522, forward strand.
TAAGTTAAAGATCAACAAACTCCTGAAAGTTTCTTGCATCTGCCAGCTGAGCTCATTCACTTGTCCTTGGGAAGGGACTGTGGCAAATTCAGCGGCCAGCCTCCCAGGGTATGTCTACATTGCAATAAATGCCTCAGACTTGCTGGGCTCAGGCTACAGGGTTGTAAAAACATGGTGTAGACATTCAGCCTTGGGCTGGAGCCTGAGCTCTGGTCCCTCATGAGGGCTACACAGCAATTTTATAGCCCCGCAGCTTGAATACGAGTCAGCTGACAGAGGCCAGCCCAGGTAGACTACCCCTAGTGGCTCCCTCGCCTGCCTCTTCCCATCCACGATGCTGCCGCACTTCCTGGCTTGAAGTCGTAATAACAACCCAAATACATGGTTTCCTCCTTCAGCACCCCCACTAGAAAAACTGTTCCACCCACTGCTTGCAAAAGACAGGAAACACACACCTCACACCAGTGAGGAAACGACTAACTGGACACGCTGTTGTAACAGGGGCCACACATCTGAGAAGCAGGCTAGACAGTATCACCTTCGTAGCTAGCACAAGGCAGCTTGGGATTCGGATTCTGCTGCCCTTGCTCCTGGTCAAAGGAAGCCGGCGAGCAAAAATCACTGCACAATCTTCTGATCCTCTGGCTGTTGTTCACGGTCATGAAATAGACAGGGCCAACTTCCCTCCAGGACCAGCGTGGCTCCCCAGGGAGAAAGAATGGAGCAACTCAGCAGGAAACTACTGTTATGACTCTGACTTTCCTAACATCATCTGGCCAGGAGAAGTCCATGTGATGTTGCTGCTTTCATAAAAAGCAGTCTGCTTGAACGCTGTACAGAAGCATACAGGTTAGAGATGGAAATGGCCTATTAGATCGCCCAGCCAGTGTATGACTGTTTCCCACCCCGCACAGCCTAGTATACAATAATTCTGCACTTGTGTATTTCCACATATGCTGCCTATATCACGCAGCTGTGCACCATACGCCTGTAAGGGGGATGCACGTATGGTCTACTACATGTACATGTACCATGGATAGGTAGCCACTACATCTATGCAGCACAAGTCTCATTGTGAAGCAAATGACAGGTTCCCCTAAACTGTATTAAATACATTAATTTATTTTTACACTATGACAGCACCTATCAGTCCCTAAGGGCAGGAAAAACTACCCTAATATACAGAGATCAAGTTCCACAGGAACTGTTTAATTCCCTGGCCTATTAACCAGAGAATATTTCAGCAGCTCCCTGTGCCTTTGGCAGAGGGAGAGAGAGGATGATGGGTTTTAAATTAATACTGGCAAAAGTGTATGGCCTCCGCGGGGGAGGGGAGTGATGGTGAGCCACGGGCAGTGAGCACAGTGGACGATTCAGTGGAGCCGCTGTCTCTCTAGGCATTCACAGTGCTCTCAGCATTGGCCTCCAAGTGAGCTCTTAGTGGATGTGTGAGAACAGCTGGGCAGCACCTGCTTCTCTCTCCAATGCCAGCTGGAAGGGAGGGTGCTCAGCACCTCCCAGACTCGGAGTTGGGCTTCCAGGGCTCCTTTCATCTCCACAGTGCTGTGTGGACATTAGCTAATGAATGCCCTGAACCCATGCCCCATTCTGCCATGGAATCAGACTGACGAATGAGTCCCAGAATAGCTCCGCTTCCAGAGGGAGCCACCCTGAGCATGAATCCAGGGTGCAGCTGACATCTGAAAGGTGGCAATGGGCCCGGCAACAGCTGCTAGGCCAAGAGACAGCAGCAGCTTCAGAGCAGTCAAGCAGGATGGAACGCCAGCCACCAAGTCGCAGTCTGTGGCTAGCGGCTTGTGGTGTCTAATTGTGGAAGAGACAAGACAGCGCTTGGTTATGAGATGTGCTCAGATCTCGGAGTCCCCAGTAACTGGGGCTGCTCCGCTCTCCTTCAGGGACAGTGCTGGATGGTATACCAAGGCAACCTGCACTACAGTCAGCATAGCCAGAATGTTATGAAAGGTCCTGGCTTGTTTTGGTTTCACTGCTCTCTGCTATTATCACTGCAGCAGTAAACCCACCAGGAAACACAGGGACAGGGAAGGAGAAAGAGAGGAAGAACGTTCACGGAGCTGCTCTGTGGACTCTAACACTGCTCTGATGACTGAGGAGGTGTATTCTGGACTGGAGCTTTGGACTGTCCACAGTTCTGTGTAGGCCTCTGGCCTGGCTGGCTGAGTTCTACGGAGATGAGCGGGAATCATTCTAGGCTTTCATCAGCCTAAGCCATCACAGACCTCTCAGCTCCAAGCTAGGGCAGCAAGATTTCTACTTCAACGTGAATTTCCAGCAGGTTAGAGCTGGGAGGACAGGTCTAGAAGGAAGCGGGGTATGGCAGGCCAGTCACATACAGATAGGGAGGCCAAGGAGCTGCCAGTGGAGATGCAGAAGGAACAGACAGCAAGGCAAGAGAGCAGAGTGGCCGGAGCCTAGAGGAGAGAGAGTAATCAGCAGTATCAGAGATAGTAAATGCAGAGAAACACAGAGCCAGGCAGCATTACCTAGTCCAGAGACTGCAGCAGGTCTCTGGGGAAGGAGGATGTCTGGGCACTGAGAATGCACACTTCACACAGACCTTGAGGCCATCACGGAGCTGAGACGTTTGACTGTCAGCTCCCAGTTCTGCAGCCAGCAGTCTGAGCCTCCCTGGCCAAGTGCCTGCTCCAGGCAGGGAGCAGACATAACTGCAGGGGCCACACAGCCTCTGCTCCTTAAAGGGGCCTCGGCGTGATCCTGAGCAGTACAGAGAGGCTGACCTCACTTTTTGCAGCCCTTTCGCACACCAGCCACAAGAAGGATCCCAGAAGCAGGTGGGATGTCAGTGTTACCAGCAGTCATTCTATCCTCCCCCTTGTCAAATCACTCCGTGGTGGCTGGAGGCTGGAATCTGTCTCCTGAAAGACGTTTCTCCCAGCCAAATCCATCCTAATAGCCACTTGCTCGCAGGTCTCTGAATTAGAAACTGGTTTGTTCAGGTTCCTTTGCTAGTCGCTGTTTGCAAGCCATCACCTGACGACAGTTTTGCTCCTACGAATGGTGCGCACAGTGGTTCCCTGACCCATTGACCAAGAGTCACTTAGCCGAGAAGCATCCATTTTGGGATGAAGGAAGGGCTCGGTTTGCGATGTTAGGATGAGACTTCATGGGAGGGAAATTAACCCATGTGCCTACCAAGGGATTTTTGCACCTTCTTCTGAAGCAGCTGGTACATGCCACTGGCAGAGACAGGACACTGACCTAGATGGAGCTCAGGTCTGATCCCATCTGGCAATTCTATATTCTTAATTAATCAGCTTACTAGTTCAGCTAGCTCTGCTCTCCACTTACTCGTGTGGTGTTTGGGTTTTTTCCTTTTCTTTTCTTCTTCTTCCCCTTCCCCTTATTTCATTAACTGGAGTTGGGTCATGCAAGCATTCACCAGCTTCATCTGTCCAAGATGGCACAGAGGTCCGCTTGCTTTCTCGCCTTCTTTGATGCAATCTATCCATCGTTTCCTCGGCATCTCTTTCCTACCACCCTCTCCTGCCATGCTCTCTTCCTCAGGTCCCCTTCACTCGTCATTTGCCCATGTCTGAGCCACGTTTCCTGGATTTTGTCAGCCGCCTCACGGACTTTGACTTCCACCCTAATGCTTTCATTTCCATCCAGGTAACTCCTTTATGACACGCATCTCATCTCCAACATCTGTCGGTGTTGAACCTGCCCTCCCTTTACCACCCACACTTCTGCCCCACGCAGTACTGTGGGGTGCACCACTGTTCTACACAGCTGGTCTTTTAGTCTCAATGGCATACGCTTGTCATACGCAACCCCTGAAATGTTATTCCTCACTCTTCTAGCACTTCCCAGTCTGGACTACATCTCATAGTCAAGCTCGCCATCTTCTGTGACCCCATCACCAAGGCCCTTGAACTGGTCAGTCCAGTTTAGTCTCACTCCATTAATCTCTAGGTTCAGTTTCTGTGTGGTAGTGCCGCTGACCCACATAGCCTCAGTCTTAGTTGTGCCCATTTTCAGCCCATACCAGTTTAGCTGGTCTTACCATTTCCTCTAACCAGGGGTGGCCAACCTGTGGCTCTGGAACCACATGCGGCTCTTCAGAAGTTAATATGTGGCTCCTTGTATAGGCACCAACTCCGGGGCTGGAGCTACAGGCGCCAACTTTCCAATGTGCCAGGGGGTGCTCAGGGCTCAAGCCCTGGCTCTGCCACATCTCTGCCCTCACTCCACCTCTTCTTGTCCCCTCCCCCTGAGCCTGCCCTCACTCCACCTTCCCCTCCTGCACGACACGAAACAGCTGATCGGGAGGTGTGAAGAGGGAGGAGGAGACACTGATTGGTGAGGCCACCAGGGGGTGGGAGGTGCTGGGAGCAGGGGGAGCTGATGGGGAGCTGCTCACGTATTACTGTGGCTCTTTGGAAACATACATTGGTAAATTCTGGCTCCTTCTCAGGCTCAGGTTGGCCACCCCTGCTCTAGGCCTTCTTTTGAGGATGCCCTTATTGATATTCCATCTGTATACAGCAGCTTCTAACCCTTTCCCCTTGTGATCTGGGTTTATTATTGTAGGGTGGCTCCGAAGAGCTGGGGTTGGCAATCTGGCAATAGCCATACTGTTGTCAGGCAAACACAGCTATGCACATAGGTTTGCTGTCGCAGAGTCCCTGGAGTGCTAGGCCTACCCTGGTTAGTGGTGATAGGGTGATTCCTGCATGCTGGGATATGCCTGTTTGCATGTTATTGTAGGGTTGGCTCCCAGGCGCTGAGGTGTGTCCCCTAGTGTGCTGCTAGAGAACTGTTTGTGGGGACTGGGCTGTGTATGCTGCTTTGCTATCATAGGACTTCTCCTGTGTGCTGAGCTGCTGGTATTGATTTTCTTTTCTTTCTGGAGAATGAACAGGGAAGCTTTTTTTTCTGGTGGCAGAGGTCGGGGAGGATGCGGAGGAGCATAAGGAGAAAATAACATGGACTGTGCAAAGGCACAACCAGGAGATCAAATTCCAGCCCTTCCCAGCCAAGGACTACATGTCCTCACCCTCACACAAGATGGCAGAGGTACTTCCCCTCTCCGTGGGAAGCACACGCTCAGACACTCCACCCTTGCTTGTTGGCAGGCACACGCATCCCCTTCCCAGGCCAGGAGGCTGCAAATGACCAACAACAGAATTCTGGACTAGGCCCCTGTGAGCTAGAGCAGAGTTATTTTGGGGGATTACAACGCACGTCTAAAGGGTCACTCAAAGGTTAGTAGGTCTAACCGAGCCAAAGTCACTGAGGCTGATATGTGGTCTCCTCTTGGAGACTCTACTCTGGATCATGAGCCGAGCCTACCCCATTATGGCATTGTGTCTCACACAGCCCTGACCGCCCTTGTTACGGAGAACATGAGTCACTCCCTAAACATCCAGAAAGATCTCAGCTCCTGCTAAGTGATCACCCCAGCTGATCCCACACAGGGGCCACGGCATTAATGAAACCCCTGCATCTCAGCTGGGCGACCTGCCAATGGCAAATCTAGTATGCTGGGCGTTTAGCCATCACACAGTCTGCTTGCCCCAGGACAGCGTGGGCAGGAAGCAGGCAAGGCATGACACGCACACACGGGAACCCGCACAGAGCTGCGAGGGATCACTTTACATCAATGGGCTCACCCAGAGTCTTCAGTGTGGTTCTACTCAGAAAAGTGACTTTGTGAAGCAGCACCTTCTGCCTCTACAGACCTGCTGCTGCCCAGGTGCATGGGCAGTCAGGGCTCCTAATGTTTGAGATGATACCTTTCTGATTGGCTCTGGATTCCCATCAGTATTACCAGAGCAAACCGACTGAAAACAATGGGGTTGCACAGGCACCAATGAAGGAGGCATATGTCCTACAAAACCTTTATTACAGGGATGATATTTGAGAAGGAAAGAAACCAGCTTGACTCTCTGAGCCGAGGGCAAGTTGGCCGAAGTTGCATTTAAAGCTATTGTTTGACTTGCAAAGAAACTAAATTTGAACTGGAAATAATTGAGCACTGGCAAACATCCCTGCCCCAAATGCTATTGTATCAGTCAATTTTCAGAGCTGCCTGCCCTATCAGAATTCCCTGACCTTCCAGTACAGCATCACAATTATACTACTGCCTGTCCCACTGGTTTCTTCACATAGTTCCTGCCAATCATCCCCTGCCCCCAACCCCACTCCAGCACATGTGCGACACGTTCTGAGATCAGCATTTTAGGAGGTAGAAGGGTTCATTTGAGGAGAGTTCCTGCTGAGAAGCTGAAGATGGAATTTCATTGTTACATCTGTTTTGACTTAAAAATCTTGCCCAAACTGTTAGAGATGCAAATAAATTGTGGATGACATTAAGGGAGTGAGAGGAAGTGGAGAATTGCGCCTTTAGTTTCCCTTCTCTGTGGCTTGCAACGTTTTGAACTTATGATGGTTCACAGGCCAGGGGACAGGAGTTGGAGATACCCCAGGAAAGAGTCCTAGGTTAAAAACAAACAAAGGAAGAGTTCAGAGAGACACGTCTCCAGTCTGGAGCTCTTTTCTGACTTCAAGCCACAGTGGTATTGGCCATCAATCATATCCTTTACTGGACATGATGCCCCGCACGACTCATCCAGAATAACTGCACTAGCATCTTCCACCCACTGCTTAGCCCCATTTTTAGGAAAGGGGAAATGGAAGCAGACTGAGATGAAATGAAAGCCCAGGCCTGTAAGATGCCAACCAACCCTGTCTTCACTGATCTCAGTGGAGATGGGCCGTTCAGCACCTTGTAGGAGGATGTACTCAGGACCTCACAGGATCAGCTCCTTAGATGATTAGATACAGCTGTCAAGCTGGAGTCTCCATTGGTCATGCCCACCAGAGAAAAACAGGTGTAAAAATGCTACCAACTCAATATAATGGCATTTACCTGCCTCTAAGCTAGTGGTGCCTCATGTTATCAAGCCAGATCCTATGGGAACGTCACAAGGCAGAAACTCCTCAACTAGGCCTAGCAGTGGCTTACTGGTCTTCATCAGGTGTGGCCATTGCTTCATTGCCACCCTCCTGAACCCCCATCATACTCTCTGGGTAGTTTAGTCCTCTAGTCTATCCAAAAATTCCATTCCTCCCAGGTTTCAGAGTGGTAGCCATGTTAGTCTGTATCAGAAAACAAACAAACAAACAAGGAGTCCTTGCGGCACCTTAGAGACTAACAAATTTATTTGGGCATAAGCTTTCATGGGCTAGAACCCACTTCATCAGATGCATGGAGTGAAAAATACAGTATGCAGTATTATATATATATATGAAAAGATGGGAGTTGCCTTCAAACAAACACTAACACCACAAGTCCTAAACCAGGGCTCACAAGCAATCCTTTACCAAACCAAAACCAGTTACTTCTCCCCAGGACTCCAACCTGCCCAGCCCTTTCACAAGCTCCCTCCCTAGTGCCATCTCAGCTAGGATGGAGATGGAGGTAAAACTCATAGTCTTACCCCCTTTCCCAGCATGCCTCACTGCCAGATGTACAATGTCCGTGCTCCATGGGAACTACAATTCCCAGAATGCTTTTTTCCTAGGCTGAAGACAATTGCAAGACAAAGCTGGACTATGAACCCCTGTTAAAGGGTCAGCTCACCTAATGACAGCTGAATTCCCCAACAATTGCCCTCAGGGTATTCACAAGACATCTTAGTGGCAACCCCAAGGAGGCTCTTCCTCAGGGAACTGGGCAAGTCAATCAATGTTAAAATGAAAGGAATCCCAGTCTTAACTTTGGGGCAGGGAGTGAGACCTGGTTGGGGCTGGGAAGGTGGAAAGGATCCCAACTTTGCTGGGTTGTCACCTGAAAAGCAGTGCTGATTTCCATACCTGGTTTGAGTCAGGGTGGGAAGCAGAGGGAAGGAGCAACTTTGAGGCAGGCTGTGAACTGGTGAGTGGGCCAGCTGGCTCAGCAGTGAGAGACAGTCCCGAGCGATGTCCTCCACCAGCTTTTATTCATGAGGTGTTTCAAGTGGGTTGGTTATAACAGGAGAAACAGCAGACAAAGTGGTTTCACAGAACCACAAAACTAAGGGGGAAACCCCAGCCCAGCACTACGCCAATTCATAGACTCATAGAAGATGAGGGTTGGAAGAGACCTGAGGAGGTCATCTAGTCCAATCCTCTGCTCAAAGCAGGACCAGCCCCAACAAAATCATCTCAGCCAGGGCTTTGTCAAGCCTGACCTTAAAAACTTCTAAGGATTGGGGGTGGAGTTCCCTCTTTTTAGGGGATTTGCCCCAAATTCCCACCATGGGGCTGTCCTCTATTTCCTATATAGAGTTTGGTTGGGACTCCCTGCTCCATCCCTTAACGCTGTACAACTGCAGGGGGGCTAGGCAGGGAGCAAGTTCAGCTCCTATGGCCTCATTTCTCTCTCACACTCACACACACTTTAAGCAGCTCATTATCCAAAACTGGTTTCCTAAAGAAATCCTGCATGTGTGCTCAAAATGGCAGCCACGTGCTAACTGGGCCCAGAGGGCAGGGCAAAGTTGTTCCGAGGACATTGGTACCTTAAGGGCACAGCTGAGGATACTTCTCTGGGCTGAGTCTGACTGCCTTCCTTCTGCCCCGGTAAGCGAGTGCTGGGGATGCAGCAACCTCCCAGAAGCTTTACTGGGAGAGAACCACCAGTCAGTGCTGAATGAGACAGGCTGACAGAGCACTGAAGAAAGGGAAGGGTGAATGAGCTCTTACACACATACACAGGCACTTTGTGATGCAGCAGCATCTCATGCTGGGCCCAGGAGGAGGCTGTGGAGATGGGACCATGGACAAGAGCTGACACAACAGAAGCATTTAGGCTGGTTCCTTGCACACACGGGAATGCACCAGAAACATCCTGGACAGGAACAAGTGTATTCCTGGCTCTCTGCTGCTGTGTTTCGTATTTGCAGTTTCCTGTACGGAAATACTCTGTCCCCGTAGCCCTTCCCCCTCCATCCACGAACCTCATGGATGTGTTACATTTGCTGAAACATATGGTATATACATCAAAGAAAAAAGAGGATGCTCTATTTAAAACATTATGAAGCTAGCTGAGGCTCCTGGATGTTTTAACTAGGACACTGAGTCATGAGAGAAATGTGGGGATTTAGGGTTTGCTGTTCTGGATCAGAAAAATGGTCCACCTAGACTAAAGCGATAGACACAATCTGGTGTCCTGCCTCCTGGCACTCTGCATCAGATCAGTGGGCCCATCTAGTCTGGTCTCCCACTTCCTGCCATACCAGGTGAGATGATTAGCCCATTTAGTCTGGTAACCTGGAATAGCAGGGCACAGCTGAGACTGCAGATATGTATACACAGCAATTAAACGACAGCAACTGGTCCAGATCAGCTGACTCGGGCTTGAGGGGCTCAGGTTGTGGGGCTGTAAAATTGCTATTTAGATGTTGGGGCTTGGCCTGGAGCCCAAGCCCCATCCTTGGCTCCAGCCCAAGCCTGAATCTGTCTACACAGCAGTTTTTAGCCCCACAGCCCAAGCCCCATAAGCCTGAGTCAGCTGACCCATGCCAGCCTTGGCTGTGCCATGAGTCGGTCTTTTCATCCAGTGTAGACATATCCTGGTCCTTCTAGGCGAGTAGCCATCTCCTGCCACATGGAGATCTCACTGTTCAGCATCTTGCCTCCGAGCTGGTCTACACTCAATGCTTCAGAAAGGTAGTCAAACAGCCCCCACGCCCCCAGATGCTCTGAGTCCATTTCTTCCTGATTCCTATTGTGATCAGCTGATTCCTTAGAGCATGAGAGTAGATTAGCCAGTTCTCTGTTGTGTCATGCCATATATTTTGAATAGTTGCACTGTCAATATATGTGTAATGCATTTAATCAAACAAATATGACCAATGTATGGAAGAGAAATTTGTCTCTCTTATAGGTACAGGTTAGAAGACTGGAGTTTCCTTTACTTTCTGAACCTCAACTTCTTTCCAGCTGGGGTTGGTTCTCCCATAGCCCAGAGCAAATGTAGTGCACTCATCGGTGTTATTTTAAATCTCATTCGCTCTGACACTGAGCTTCCAATCTGGGAAGCTGCCTAATAGCCAAGGAATGAGGAGCCCAATATTTGCTAATTTTAACTCTTTCTGTTCCAGGAAGAATTGAAATTAAATCTCTATCCAGGGACACTTAATAGCTCTCAACGCAATGAAATGGGAATTTAAACTGGAGATGACAGCTGGCACACAGAGCTCTGGCGTCTTACAGGGGGCATCTCTCTCATAAATAGAGCACCATAGGGTGGGAGGGTATACATTTACAGAGCCATCATGGAATGCCTTCACTGAGGTGGGAGGCAGAAGGTCCAGGACCAGAGACAACAAACAGCCAATTAGATTTCAGCTGATTAGTGACTGGTTACAGTTGCAGTCTAAAAGGGTATAGGCACTTTACTGGGTGAAATCCAAGTTCCATTATTTCTATCACAGTTTGAATACAGGTTACCAAAATCTGGAATGTAAATTAGTTGTGCCTGTCTATACTTCATGTGTGTGTTGTCTGCACATTGTGTAACTTAGTCCCCATTCCTGCAGCTGATAGCAAACGACTGGACTGCTGCATCCACGGGAAGCCCCTGGACAGGGTTACCAGATAGCAACTATAAAACAAACGGGACAACGGATGGGGGGTAATAGGCGCCAATATAAGAAAAAGTCCCCAAAAATGGGACTGTCCCTTTAAGAAAGGGACGGATGGTCACCGTACCCATGGAAGTCAATGGGGTTCTGCCTGTAAGTCCCAGTCCCAGTCCCAGTCTTAACTGCAGACTACCTGCCTGCAGGCTACCAACTGGAGGCTTGGAGCTAATAGATAATAATAAAGGTGAGCATGGAAGTGAGTAGATTCATGCTGTTGAAACCTGCCCCTCCAATGCCACTGAAGACAATGGGGTTGGGAGGGTCTAAACATAGCGCAGACCAATACCTTTCTTTTGTCATGAAAGTGCTTTTCAAAGGGATTAATTTTGCAAATAGGATGCAGAGGCACAGAGATTTGTCGGCAGTCACCCAGCAGGAAATCAGACCTGGAACTCACCTCCCCTGTGTCCCAGTCCAGTGCTCTCTCTGCTAGGTCACGCTACCTCCCATGTGAGATCCAAAATGCGAAAGGGCTTCCTTGGGAGTATTCATTCAAAAACGAACAAACGAATCACGTTGCCTAAACCTTTCACAGTGACAGGCCCTTGTGTGAGGACGTCTCTCGAACGAGCGTGTGCACTGGCACGCCTGGTCTGACTACGCATGTGTATGACAGCTGATGTGCCACATCATGGAAAATACAGTGCATGCTTATTTTTCTTCTTCGTCAGTCATAATTTCTCCTGTGATTAAGGTAAAGATAGGAACTGGAACCTTTAATTGATCATAAAAAGCTTAAATTAGACAGTGGAACATGCGTGCAGGTTGAGGAGAGGGAATGTGAACTGGGTGCTGATTCTCCCCTGGTAGCTTGGTGAGAAGGGTATCGAGGGAGCATGGCAAGGAGATCACACTGACCAGAAATCATTTAATGGCACAGTAAATACTGAGGTAGAGAGAAGGGCCCTGGCAGAATTGCTGGCTCCCTGCCCCTTCACAGCAGCACACAGAAAGCCTACAGGGTATATCTACTCTGCAAACAGGGGTGTGACTGTCCAGCACGTGTAGACATACCCAAGCTAGCTTTGATCTGGCTAGCTCCAATAATAATGGCAAGGAGGCTATGGTAACACACCCAGCAGCTTGGGCTGCACTAACCCCCGTAGAACCCTGAGCCGGTACTTCAATGGCTCCCCAATCCCCTCTTGTTTGTTTGTTTCATCTGCCTGTTACTTGTTGCCTTAGGCCTGGTCTACATATAGCCACGAGGCTCAGGGCCATGACAAATCCACACCCCTGAGTGCCATAGGTAAACCAACTGACCCCTGGTGTAGACATGGCTAGGCCAATGGAAGAATCCTTCTGTCGACTTAATCTACCTCCCTGAGTGGTGGTAGCTATCTACAACAATGGGAAAACCCCTTCCGTGGCTGTAGGAAGTGCTACAGGAGCATAGTTCTATAGCTGTGCCGCTGTAGCTTCCATAGAGTAGACATGGCTTTACACTGGGTTATAAACCGCCCGGGGCAGCCTGCGTTCTGCTGGGTGTTTGCACAGCACCCAGTACAATGGGGGCCATCAGCACTATGGACATACCCAAATAATTCTCATGGATACTAATGGGAGCTTCTCTGTCTTCTACTTGCTCCACGGCTCAACGCTCCACAGCGTGCAGCAGTTTGGGCTCCTTTAGCATCTCAGGCTAGGTCTATGCTACGGATGTGACAGCAGCCCAGCTACGTCACGGCAGCTGTGCTGCTGGAGATGCTTCCCACAGCGATGGAAGGGGTTTCTCCATCACTGTAGTTAATCCACCCCTCCAAAAGGTGGTAGCTAAGTCGATGGAAGAATTCCATCTGCACTAGCAGCATCTTCATTAGGGCTAGGTTGACCTAGCTACATTGCTCAGGCAGGTGAACTTTGCGCTAGGGCTAGGTGGATCTAAATCTTAAGTGTAGACCTGGCTTATATTGCCCTCCATACTGTACCTATTGTTCTCCTCTCTATTCCCTGCTTCCTGGACTGGGGAGGATTGCTGTGCACCATACAGACAACTTGCCCCTGGCACTGTTTCCCCAGATGCCACAGTGGTGGGCATCCGTCCCCAACTCCCAGAGCTTTTCCGTGAGCAAACATCCCATCATCCCTCCTGCAATCCACGTGCCGAGTTCATGGAGGTTGGAGGCACAGACATTGTAATAAACCAGTGCCTGTGTTCTGAGAATCACCAGCCTCCCCTCGCTGGAAAAACCTGCACCTGGTCACGTGTTTATTGGTTGCCTCTGCTCTGGAGCCATAGCTTTCGCTGGAGGCCTGCCTGGGACAGCCAGAGGCTGCAAGTTCCAGCCTTGGCCCTGCACTCATTTAGTTAGCTGCCAGCCATGTGTGGGGCTACTGATGATTAAAGCCCAGCCTCCCAGCTCCAATCATAGGCTGCTGCTATGGAAACACTAGTGCCTGCTCACTTACACAGAGATAAGTAAAGGCCCTCCGTGGCCTTAGCTTCCTTGCCTGGACTTACAGGACTTCCGAGCAGCCCCGGGAAATGCTCTAGTCTAGTCCAAAGCTGTTGCCATTCATTTGCCATCACGTCAGTTTCACTTGGCCAGAAACAAGGCTTTCACAAGCAAATGACAGCCCTTTTTGTTCTTCTTGCCATCTGTATGTTTGTGTACTTCCCTTCCCAAAGAAATTAACAGGCCGGGCCCCCGCCAGGCTGAACACTTCGTAAACGTCTTCGCATCCATCTGGACAGCTTTGCCATTTCTTTACAGCGCTACAGACACGGGCCCGGTTATGAGGCTTGTTATACACTTCTAGCGGACATCTCTATTACTTCTCCAGACACAGGAGGGCAGCATGGACCTGTGCTCCCAATTCCAAACAGCCACCTAGACATGCAGAAATGAGAAGGGTGCAGGCACACCAGCAGATCTCTGCGGGGGCTTGTGTAGCTACAGTCTGACCCGGCCTAGGGAACCTGGGCACACATTGCCCCATGCTCTGTGGCATGGGGGACATGGAAGCAGGAAGGGAAACACTAGCCACATTGAAGTCAAAGGGAGTTTTGCCACCAACTTCAGCAGGGCCGGAGGTTCACACAGAGACTGGAGCGGCTCTCTCCAGAGCCGTTGTATGTCTGCGTGGGCCTTAGCACGGCTCCAGCATGCTTGTTGCAAGGGGGAATGAACCTTTGCCAACTATGCCTGGGAAGTGCTGTCACTCTCTCATTTAAGGGCAGCAGGCCCCATGCCCTGACAGGCACTTTGACGCTCAAAGGGCGCCAAATTCTCCTTCTCTCCCTTCAGGACATTTGCCATCACAGTCCATGGCGTATTTTTGTGTTTTAAAAATATACTCCTTGCAAATCAATCAAGCCCCGCCTCACCCTTGGAATCATCCTCCAGCTCAAATGGAATCTGGCAAAACTTGTCCTGCTAACACAGGGCCACGTCGCATTCTGTGCGTAGGGCACCCCACCCCTGCATCCCACCCTATCCTGCACAGCTGCTTTGGGGCTTAATAGCTGCTTCGGGTTAGTACAGCAGCAGCAAGGGACTATCTGAAGCCCAATAAGCTGTTTGGACTCAAAAACAGTTTGTGTCAAGGTCTTTTTCCATTGCAAAAGGAAGGAGCATTATCCTGTGGTCAGAGCACAGCCCTGGGAGTCAGGAATTGCCTTCACAACTGTGTGATCTTGGGCAAAGCCATCCCAGAGAGTTAGGTGCATAACTCCCATTGGATTTGACTGGGATTTGGGCACGCAGCTCACTAACGTGCTTCAAAAATCCCAGCCTTGACCTCTTTGCTCCTGTTTCACGATCTGCAAAATGGGGATAATGATATCCAGATGACAGGGGAAAGGAGCTATGGGCAGTCAGGTTGCAGTTGGCCGAGGGGGAACAGAAACATGCAGTGTTATTGTGCTCAACAAGGGGACTATTTCTATGATAGCTACTCTGTCTTGGCAAACTGCAGCTTGGTTTAGGGTTAGCACATACACAGACATCTGCCTAAAGCAAACAACAGCACAGAAGAGTACAAGAGAATTTGGCAGCACTTTTTGTGAAATAAATGTGTATTTAATTGGGATTTATTAGCATGGTTTTGCAATAGCAATTGATTATCAAAAACAAATTATTTATGAGGGTTTGGAACTATGCAGGAGATTAATGTCCCTTCCAGAGTTAATCCTCTGCAAATACATTTTTTCCCAGTAATCAGCTATTAACATGTCATCCTCATTATCTCATTAAAGGGACACAGCACCTCTGACAACTACTTTAAAATATATTGTTGGCCTTAAAACATTACTAAACAATCATGAGCCAAACTCTGCCATCAAACATCTACCCATAGTGCACAACGGGGCCAGAGCTGCCGCTGGTATAAATTTAGCTCCATTGACACCACCAATTTACACTAGCGGAGCGTGTGTGTGTCTACAGAATATAGCCCCCTGTACATGCTGTTCTGTGGCTGCTGATCACCTAAGCTTTTCTTGCTCGTGTCCTGCCTGGATTAATTCACTGATGTCACAGTCAGAGACTGGATCTGATGGTAAAAGTTGCCTCCAGCTGTGAACTCCCCCAAAGGTTCAAGGCTGCTTTAGAGCCTAGGTTTTGCTTCATGCCTCATGCAGAGTTTATGACATCACAACCCCTTGTGTGGTGATGGATTGCGACATCATCAGTGGCAGACGATGACCTGGCTGCCTGGGTCTGGTTAGATAGGAAAGGGATGTTCTGTTGGAGAGTCCTTGATGAGTCGAGGCACTTTGTGCTGAGGGAGAGGAAAGGCAGGAGAAGGGGTTTCAGCAAGGTTTATATGGCTTTAAATGAGCGTCTGCCAGCATGTGGCTGTGGCCCGTTAAGTCTACAGAGACAGCCCTCACTGCTGTAGTTTTGTGTGACTCAAATAGCATTTGCTCATTAAAAACATATTTATGCAGATTAACAACCACAATGGGCAGTAGGGTGACCAAACAGCAAATGTGAAAAAGCAGGACATGGGGTAGGGGGGGTAATAGGAGCTTATATAAGAAAAAGACCCAAAAATCGGGACTGTCCCTATTAAATCGGGACATCTGGTCACCCTAAATTGGGCAGAGACTAGCAAAGCTTTGCTATGAAATTAAACTTGTGGCATGAGTGTCAGCTCCTTCCCCATTCCCACTGCATCAAGATGTTGATACAACGTCCATTTGGGCTGGGCTGTGGGGGGGCTGCCATCGAACCTACGCCCTACATTACCCCTCCCCACCCCCGACATTTCCTTTAAGGGCTGCTGTTGAGCTGGCCGTGAGGTGAGAAGCGGAGCCACACAGTGCATCGAGCGGTTTTACCGGTGCAAGCTGCTCCGAAGCAAGAGGACAGCAATGCAGGAGCTTTAGAAATCTGGCTTCACTTGGCACCCTCCAGGGCTGTCTCCATTGTGTCTGTGGTCTGAGCAGCTGCCTTCCTAGAGATTAACCCAGTTTGCCCCACTGAGTTGGTGAGATCCTGCCTCTTTTCCCTGTCCCACCTCCTTCCCTCCTGCTTCTTCCAACCTGCACAGAAAGCACATGCCCCTGGAGTGGAACATCCCAGGGATAGCATCCTGAAACAAACACTGCTAGCTGCAGCAGAATCGCCATGGCAACCCCTAGATACAGCTGGGGCGAACAAAGCTGACAAGATAATAAAGGGAAACAGCTCCTCACCCAGAGACCTGGAGTAAAAGTCAGGGGCGGGCACATGAAGCCAGGCGGAGATGGGACCTCACATGCCTCTCTCTAGTTTCCAAGGCCTTCTGGACAATCCCAGCTCCTTCCCTTGGTATGACCCTCAGGGTGGTGACCTGGCTGTGATCATCTCATGGGGATGCCATAGTTTCAGTTTACTCTTTAAATTGCTTAGTCTATAAATCTTTGCATCACAGACTGTCTTGTTCCATTTGTACAGTGCCTAGCACGGGGTGTGGGGAGACGCGTCCTGGTCCATGACGGCGGCCTAGACATGACCGCAACATAAATAATTAATAACCAACAGTGCTGTAGAAGAAGACAGTCATATCTTAGGCCAGGTCTTGGACTTGAGAACTTGAGAGCGTGAGAACATGCTGGGAGTTCCCTTGAGAAGCTCCCTTTGCATTAACATGAGGATGCTCCTGGATATCTAGGAGTTTTGGGTGTGAGGCGAGAACATGCCCATGCATCTAAGTCACTTGAGAGTTCTTTACAGACCAACAAAGAGCTACAAAGTAGAGGTTGAGGGGGTGCTCTTAGCTATGTGTCACGGACTAGTTTTCAGCAGCCTCTCTCTCTCTGCTATTACTAGAGAGAGGGTTGAACCAAACCTTAACCCACCTTACCCCCACAGGTGCAGATCTAAATTGCTCCAGCTCCCCCATTACCCCAATAACAGGGTAAACTGAAATCTCAGATCTAAATACCTCTGAACTTGGGCAACATTTGTATGCAGCAGCTTTGTATTTGATGCCCATTGTTCTTGGAGCTGGGCCTGGCTGATTCACCTGTGGGTTCCCAAAGCAGTGCAGGGCTGTCTCAGTGCCCCACTGCAGCAGATGACCCTGGCAACCATACATGCTGGCAAGCTCTTGGTGAAATCCCCAAGCCATACAAAGCTTGAGGGGTTTCAGGTATGAGGACAAAAGTCATGTACAAACCAGGTTTGCTGGAAGGTTCAGTGGAGACCAACACTGGGCCCATCTGGAATCTTGTTTGAAACTACGCAGCACCGCACAGGGGCGTGATGGGAACGGCCTTGGGATCTGGCTACGTTTCACTGTGTGGCTTGGGGGGTTATTCAAACCATAAATCTGAGGTGTGAGTGAGTTCCAGGGGTGCACTCAGGAAAATGTTGGCACAAGCCCCTTTGAAGCAAAAAGAGCAGAGCTTTCCCCTTTCCAAGAGGAACACTGCCCCCCCTCCACCCCCGAAGATTATAAATGGAGTGAAAGGCAAAGAGAATTAAAGAGAGACGTTAGAGATAGGGCTGGAAACAGTAGCTACAACCACTCTTCACTGGAATGGAAAGTAACAGCCCACTTGGCCGTTTATTCTAATGAAGTACGTCCCACAGGGAAAGTTCCCCTCGTGCTGAGTTGTCTTTGCAGTAGCTGAAAAGAGGAAAACAGCCTCTTGCCCTGAGCGAGACAGCAACTGCCTAGCTAGCGAAGCCTCCAGCCTTGCTGCGTGACTGCGGCTGAGGGATCACACTTCAGAAGGCAGAGCATGGTTGGGGGCTGGCTGCTGGGAGAAAGCCCAGGAGAGCCTCCAGGTAGTGGAGCATCAGTGCTGAAGAACCGTGTGGGAAAGGGCTGCTGAGTGAAATCTCTCAGCCATTTTAATGAACAAAACTGGGAGAGAGTGAGAGAGAGAGAGAGAAAGTCACTACCAAGAGTCTTTAGTGTGCGTTCCAGATTACCAGCCTGGGAATGGTCAGGAGAGGTAGGTGACAGAGCACAAGGAGACCATCTGCGAGGGAACTGGGCACTCCTGTAACTCACGAGTGGGCCAGGCTGCCACCAGGAATTAGCACATTTAACCTCTCCCGCTGGAGGCTTGGGCTCAAATCCTGCACAGCTCAGGCTGTGTCGTCTAAGTAGTCAGTGCAGGGAACCGGGAGTCAGGAGTCTCAGGCTCCATTCCCAGCTCTGCTGGTGTTTCGCGGTGTGAGTTTGGGCCAATCCATCCATCTGGTTACTTATATGGCCCTCAGTATTGTAGTATGTGAGCGCACCACAACCATCAGTCAAGTCACTGAGCCCAGGGCACACAGGGCTCAAACCCAGGTCTCCTGAGGCCCAGCCCGTCGTGCAAATACACAAAACCTTCTTCCTACTCTGTCCCTCAGTCCCATGGGGAGACCGAGACCTGCCCTTCTTTGCGGAGCACTTTAAGAGCTACGGATAAGAAGTGCTCTATTTATTCTAGTCATTCCCTCACAAGGGATGAATGACTTTGGTGCCCTTAGCGTAGTCTGCACCTATCCGCACCACACTGTTCAGCACGATTGGCAGGCAGGGCTGAGGCGCACTGAGCTAGCTGGGTGGAGAGGCCAGGACTAGCTAGGCTGGGTGTGCAGCATGTCAGAATTGAGGTGCACTGACAGAGATGGGTGGGGATCCCAGATCCAGAAGGACTAGGAGTGCCGCATGTCAGAGCAGGGTGGAGACCACAGTACAGCACCTCAGAATTCAGGTGCATTGACAAAGCAGAGTGGGGATCCCAGACTTTGAATGACTAGGAGGGTAGCTGGCTGAGCGTAAACTGACAGAGTGGGGTGGCAAGGGCAGCGGGATGGGGTGCACTGGCAGATGAGGGTAGCAAGGGCAGCTGTATGGACGGCACTGGCAGAGTAGGATGGATGTGCACTGGAAGAACAGGGTAGGGCATGCAGCAGGATGTGGTACATTGGCAGAGCATGCAGCGGGATGGGGGTGCATTGGCAGGTGGGGGTGGTGAGGGAAGCAGGATGGGGGTGCACTTACCAAGCATGAGGGAATCTCGCACAGCGCTTGCCCTCTTTATTCACCACAATTTAAAAGCGACCACCTAGAGTCCTTTCAACTGGGGCAGAAATAAAAGGAGAAGAAAAAGCATTTGGATCCTGTCGGGTGTTGCGACATGAGCTGGGAAAAGCACCCGGCAGAGCCTGCCTAGAATAGTGAACTCCCACCGAGTTGACGCAAAGATGTAATTCCCTCTCCCCTCCCTTCCCACACTTGCCCTCTCTTCGGCAGAAGCCCAACTTCAAAGGAGAGGGGTTGTCAGTGTGGGAAGCAGCAAGCAGACAGATCGTTCTGTCTCCTGTTAAATGCCCTCCATGCCTTTCACCAGCATCGGGGTGGGGGAAATATTAACTGGTTGGGACCTTGGGTAGAATGCCAAGTACCAGGGCCAAGTTCTGCTGTCACGCAGCAGCAGCCTCGTGCTCCTGCCTGCGTGGGCCAGCGACAGAGCTACGTGAGCTACCAGGGTTTTATCCTCTCCGTGCAGAATGAGCCCCCCCATCTCTCTGGAATATATGCATAATAAATCCATCTGTGTACAGTAAGCACTGGAGATCCTCTTAACACTCCCGCTCTCTGCGCTGGAGTCGGAATTAAGCCCAGGCTCAGAGTACAGTAGGTACGAGAATAGAGGCAGTCTCCGGTAACAAATCCATTCATGTGGCTAAACTAGTCCGCTCTGAGGTCAGAGCTCCCTCCCTCACCCACCCGACACAATCCACCGAGGAGCATTCTCCTCCTGTTGAAGTGGCATTCCAGCCGCCGAGGATTCTGGGAGCGGAGTCTACCATCCCCTCATTAGCAACAATTAGCGTGTGGTCAGCAGGCCGGGCCAAGTTGGCCTTTTCCAAAGAACAAGTCCCTTTACAAGGAATAGAACGGGGAAAATATCAATCCCTGGGTTGTTAATTTTTGACTTAAATTGGATGTGCAGGATATAAAATGATTTTATTAATCATACTCTTTAGTGCCACCTAATCTGCTATGGTTCAGGGCAAGAGCAGTGCAGAAATCTGGGGCAACTGGACATTGACCAAGGTTGGTTAGCCATTTCTTGTGTTAGCTTTTGAAACGTAAAGTCCATTTTCTGACATATACAGGGGAAACCACTGGCTGGAGATTGCATTTACTTTATCCTTGCAAAGGCAGCATCACCGTACAGGGTAAGGCAGTGAAACAGCATATTGTGGGGAGTATGGGCAGGGGTCTCCCTTCACCTTGTTGCCTTGGCAAAGCAATGCCATCTCTCTGGTCAGAGGCACAGTTTCCTACCCATGGTCAATGTGAGCTACAGACCCAGGAGAGGCACTTTCCTGACAAAGAGAGCAGAAGAGATCAGGAGAAATGGGTGAAACAAGAAAAGGAGGGAAGAAAAAGAGGAAAGGCTGTGCTCCAGGCCTGAAATATGCCCAGTGCAACTTACCCTTAATAGGGAATATTGGTTCAGTGTTTCTCTTGGCCCTAGCTTTATTAATAATCAAGGCCTTGAGCAAAGGCGAGAGCTATTAACCCAACTTCTCCCTCCAAATCCTTCCCTTCCTGCAGCCCCCATTGGCCTGAGAGCAGTCAGCACATCCCTCAGCCCACGCTATTTCCCACAGCTGCCATTGGCCTGGGACGGCAAACCGTGGCTAGCGGGAGCTGCAATTAGCCAAACCTGCAGATGCTGCAGGTAAACAAACCAGCAGGTTTCCCTGGCAGGCCACGTGCCAGTGGTTGACTGTCTCTGGGTTAGATGCAGGTAGAAATGGACTCTACTCCCTTTACAAGGGTGTAGAGGGTAATGGAAAGGGAGCATGCTCTTTGGCAAAGAGCTCAATAGAAAAGACCTCAGACACACACCATGCTCTGGTTTGTTCTCAGACCCCAGCCCAAACTGCCAGCTATCAGAGCATTCTGGGAAATGGCATGCAAATGAACACATCCTTTTAGAAGAGACCTGTGTTTTACTGCAGTCAGTTGGGTAACATTAGTTCTTTTCTAGTTCAGCTTCTGTGTCTCCCAATTATTTAGGTAACTGATGTGGAAAGAAATACAAGTGAGCCAAGGACAGCACGGGAACATCGACCCGCACTTGACGGGCTGGCAACTTGGACAGAGGAATCCTGTTAGCAATGACCTCACTGCTGTTCCCTTGGGAAGGGGCTGAAAGTGCTTCCCAACAACTTGTACAAAACCCAACTCAGGCTGCCTGGCAAGGAGGAGTTTGGAAAAACACACCAACATAGACCCCTACCGCAACAACGTGCAAGACATCATGCTATATAGCAGCCTTGCCAAGTTCTTCTCACGTAGGAGGAGCACCGTTTTTCAAATGGGCAAATTAAATATCTTCTCATTTTTCATTATCAGCCATGGCACAAGGCTGGCAAATGGATTTTGTGCCAGAGCTGGTAAGTTCCCATAGTAATTTTGCAGGCCTGCTATTGTCTATGTATTTCTTCCAATGGTTTGTAAAATATACAGTAGCCAGTTGAGTAGACGGCATCAAGATCAAATGACTGGGCAGTGCTATCGATGTGTGTTAACAGTCATAAGCTCTGGCACCTGCTGCAACGTGGGGCTGACACAGAGCTCTTGGCAGAGATCATCCAAGATCCCTACCCCTCCTCCCCATAAACTCTCATGGTAATTCCCACATGTCCCTGCTGCACTGCATGGAAGTGTAAAATATCACACAGATTAAAAAAAAAATACTTGACAAGTGTTTCAATGGTGACTTCATCATATTTCAAATATAGAGAGGGATGCCTGTGGCTTGAAATAGACTGGGTCACTGCCACACCTTGTGTTATACCGTATTACGGGTGCCGCAGTGTTCAGATCTGGATTCCAGCTTACACAGTCTGGAGGGGTTGTGACTGGGGAGGTTTGGTTTAGGCCCAGGTTTTAGATGTTTGTTAATTTCAAAGAGAAGGGGGAATAAACCAAACCAAATGAAAACGCAGAACACACACCACAGGCTTGGACTTTCCTAGCTGCCTACAGGATCTGGGGATTCTCCAAGTCACCTAAGGGATTTGAATGGCCCAATTCCCAAAAATCTCAGTCGTAGCAGCTGTTTGGAGACAGATGCGCTCTGGAATCTTCCACCAATGAGGGCGAGATTGCCTGCACCACAGATCATCAGGCAAGGTGGCAAAACTGGCTCTGGAACGTCTCTTGGGTACCAGGAAGGAATATTCTATTTAAAACTATGCAAGAGAAAATGGAAATTGCCAGGTAAATGGATGGGGGAACCCTCCTCTGCAGGACTTGGCTGATCTGCCGCATTCCTCTGAACATCCTCGCAAGGCTGTTACGTGGAGGAGCACATGGAGCAGCTGACAAAGCTCCCAGAACAGCAGGAGTCCTGCAGTTCTGCCAGTGCAAACAGCCCTAAAGTGCAAAGAATTACTGCACAAGACCCAGAGTCTAGAGGGGTCACTTAGTGGATGTTATTGTTTTTAGCCCTTATTCCTCCTGTAAAAGCAGCCAAGTTCCATGTGGGAACGGCCATGTCTGTGGAGGGATTGCTTCCCTGTGCACTGAGAACTTGCCTCATCAGCCCCCTGGTAAGTGTGGAGCCAGAGAGGAGTCTCCGTCCTGGGATTTGGGGGTGAGAAAGGAAAACCGGTTATCTCACACTAGCCTAACGATTTCCCCTGCAGCTCAGGGAGCGGCAGTCACAGAGGGCACCAGGGGAAGCAAGACCAAGCACAGTTCAGTCAGATATTTTTAAGATGACAACTTGTCTCACAGGAGCAGCGAGAGCGCTTTTAACAGAAGCCATCTGGGCTGGTGGTGATCTGACGCCTCTCCTGAGCAATGTCAGCTAGCACATACCAGAGCCGGCTTTTTGAGAGGGTTCCCAGTCACCCAGGGGCACATGCCTCAGCAGCACTATGTGACACATTCCCCTAGTGTCATCACTCACATGCCTTTCCTGAAGTCTTTCCATTACCGCCCCCCTGCTCATTTTCTTCTTCTTTCCTTTTTAGGGCTCCACCTACCCGTCCATCTCTTTCTCTCGCCACTGTGGACTATTTGAAAAACGTCATAGAAGCTTTTGACTGGTAACATCCTCAGGGATCTGGGGTTTGGTGGATATAGCCCAGTACAAGCAGACGTTGCTATAAACCTAATCTTATAGACAGGTGACCTATTAGAGCGAGTTCATTTACAGGGATAGGTGGGGCTCAGCATTCCCAGATAAGCACTCAGCTGGACGTGTGAGCCATTCCCCTAGCCCGCTCCAGCAGAGATGCTAATGTACATCGTACCTGGTCCTTACAGGGATTCAGTAGCTGCTTATCTGTGGCCAGATATTTTCACACACCCCCCGTGCCAGACTGAAGAGCTGACCAGTCCCATGCTGCAATTTCCCGCCCGCCATTCCTTCCCAGGATACGTGGCAGGTCTTGGCAATGTACGCAAGTCACGTGCAATAGGCCAGGGTGTGATGTTCGGGAGCAGTGTTCCCATAAACAAGGGACATTTGATGAGACCACTGGAAACAGTCCCTACATCTTGTCCTGCTGATCTACAGAGCCACGGAAGGAAGGAACGAACAAAGGAAGCCAGCCGCACTTAGCTTTGGGTCCAGTTTCCACAGGATGCATTCTGCACCTAAGCGAAGGGAACAGCTCTGTGTGGTCTCAGTAAATCCTTCGGTCAGCCACTTGCTGGTCTTTGGGGTGTAACACACAAGTATGCCCATGCTGCAGACACATTTTATCAGGCTGCAGTGAGAAGATATGTTGCGTTTGTTATGCCTACATATCCATAACCTATGCAATGGTCTGTATTGCCACTGGGTCACAATTCAAGGGGTGGACAAGGAGGTTGTCAAACTACATTGAACAATCATTTGAACAGAGCAGAGACCTCCAGAAGCTCCTGCCAATAGAATGGAAATGTCCTGGATTATTATTATTTTTTTTTTTTAAGTGGACCACTAGTCTAGGGACACCATCTCTGTGGGGAGCAGAACTTTAGGAAGGTCTGAGTTCAAGGATGCTGGCTGGTGTACTGAGTGAAGATGGCACAATGAGAGAGAAGAAAGTAAGAGATCTTTTGGGATGAAGCATGGATTCTGAATGTCATTGAGAGGACTAACAAGGAATCCGGTAGCACCTTAAAGACTAATAGATTTATTTTGGCATAAGCTTTCGTGCGTAAAGAACCCACTTCTTCAGATGCAGGACTCTGAAGAAGTCAAGACTCCTTGTTGTTTTTCTGGATACAGACAAACACGACTACCCCCTGATAATTAAGAGGAATGTGTATTTTGAACAGCCTGTTGCTAAAGCCAACCAAAACAAACTGGAGATAGGAGGAGACAGATCATGAAGGCATCTCACCAGCTTCAGAGAAATCACCACTCTGTTTCTCACTCTTTCCTCAATCTGTTATTCCAAAGTGAACTGGTCATCTTCCCAATAATAAAGCTACTCAATGACTGACCAGGAAAAGGGTCTGGCAGGACAACTGAAGTGCACAACAAAACAACCTCTGTGCCTGGATTGCACGGGCCCCTCCCTCTAATAGCCTGCTAGGCCGTTGATTGGTTAAAGCTGGTGGAACATTGATAAATCTTTGGTACAGTGGCAGAAGGCTCCCTGTTGCAATCCATCTGTCTCCCTTTGCCAGCTATGTGTTTGCAAGCTGACCTAGCCATAGGAAGGCTGTCTCAGCTGTTGCTGGTTGGGATTACACCATGCATAACCTGATAGGCGCCCTGCAGCATGCTAATATGATGACAGTGTCACTGTCAGGATTTTCCCCACCTATCACTTTATCAAAAATTGGGTGTGTCTGGAAACCAGTTCACAGTTCTAGAAGAGCCCCAAGCAGCTCACACCACTTTCAGAGGACACTTTGGTGACCTGAATATTTATAGCACATAAAAGACTAAAAAGAACTCATCTTACCTTGCCCTACCTTCTTCATTCCCTAGGGACGCCAAGGCTGAAAGCTAATAATGAAATATGAAAGTACAACACCACACTCCGTCCCAGAGCATGGAGATACTAGGAGGAGAGAAAAGGGAGCAGTTTGGAATTCTGTGGGTGTTGTCATATTGGCAGAGACTGAAGAAGGGAAGAGAATCCATGGGAGACACTGAGGAAGCCTGTGCTCTTTCCCATTCGAGGGGCTGCTTTGATACTAGGAGAGAGAAAATGGGAAATGAAATCTCTTCCTTAGCAAACTCGCCCTCCCCACCCTGCTCTTTGCTCTAGATGTATGACTAAGCCCACATTGCAATGCTCTTCTCGCAATCAGAGTTGGATAAGGGCTTCCTCACTGACAGGTGACTGGGTGGAGACAAGTGTCGTGCTCCCCTTCCCATCCTCCTCTTGCCCTCCTGATTAAAAGTTTCACTATGGGAAAGTCCTTGGCCAGGGCCTGAAACTCAATCCCACTCCTCCTCCCAGCCTGCCCCCTCCCCTCTTCTCAGAATCCATACTTCACTGCAAACAGCTGCGTCCAAGAGATTCCAGCCATGAAAACTGATGTGCCAACAAGTGCCTCTGAACAAAGAGAAGAAGCTACCAACCCCAGTTGGTTCCTAAACCTCTTTAAACATCCTCCCAGCCCTGAAGTCTGTCCTGAGACCTAGATCTAAATGGCCAAAAGGTTTCCTAGTCCGACATCATGCAGCCTAAGTGAAAGAGGAGTCAGAAGAACTGCAAATGCACACGGTGGGAGTGATGCACAGGGCACCGCTAATGTGCCTTTCCCAGTCAGGGATTCTGCCAGCTTGTTTACAATAGTGCATTCTTTGGTACCAAGTCCAGAGGATCCCACTCTTTGGAAAAGCTTGTCCTGGATCTTGTCTGGAAGCTTTTCATGGCAGGGTGTGTGTGTGTGTCTGTGTGTGTGTGTGTGTGTGTAAGTTACATAAAGGGTTTTCTACAGTGATAATGGACCAAATTAAAGCTCTTTCTCAGGCACGTCTCCTACTTACCTAAGTAAAGACAACAGGCTGTAGCCTCGTAATAATAAGGCTGGCCTGGCAACCCATTGTCCCTTGGCAGCACTTCATGGGGCCCCATTTCTTGCCCTGGGCTGAGATATTATCAGGGGACCACAGAGCTCTATAGGGGGATTCAAAGACCTTCACAGCATCTAATTCCCTATTGCATTCAATAGCTTCTTAGAGTCATTACTGCAGAATCCTATTCATTTAATCCCTATGATCTCTGGTGGGCCTGGATTCATTTCTACAGAACTTTTCTATAAGGACCCATATTCAGTTCTAAGGTGGAACTTTTCCATACAAGCTCATAGGATGCCCTGTACAGTTCTCGTCAACTGAAAGAAAGTACCCGATGAAGTGGGAGAAGGGTAAAACAGGGATAACAGAGAAATGAGGGCGGCTTAGGGCTCGGAGGGGAGCCAGGGTGGGTGGAGGAGAGGGAAAAGACACACCAGACAAAGCAACAGCTACAGTTAGCGCTTGTTCATTTCCAGTCACATGCCCCTGCCTCTTCTTGTCACTTTCCAACCCATGACAAATGGCAGGATGGTTGATATTGATGAAGCTTTTAAATGAGCCAGACCAGACAGGGAAAATGCCTGCATGAACTATGCCCTGTCAAACACCCGAAACACCAGCAAGCGTAATGGTCCCCAGTGCCCGAGCTCCCAGAGAAATTTGATTAGTTCTGTACTGTTATTCTTCAGACAACCCCTCTCCAGAGAGCAATGAGCATGCAGCAGGGCTGTGGATCACAGCACTTACACACTTTCCAAAACTTCCAGAGATTTATGGTGCAACGGTGAATACAAAAGGCGGAGATGGTGGAAGCAGACAGGCTGGCTTTTGTTCACCATGTTATCATCATTGTAAGAAGCAAAGATCACCTCCCTTGCTGCAGCATCCTCCGCCCTGGCCATGCCTTCAGCTTGCCTGGGAGCAGCTCGCACGATGCCTTGGTGGAAATAGATTAGCAGCAGCCACAATTTCAGCAGGACGCTGCCTCCTGCGGGGTTGGCAATGTCACTCTCTGAACCTGTTCATCTAGCAACCCCCGGCCTTCCCCAAATCTTGCCTTGTTCGCTGTCCTGCCGGCAGCACTCTCCCCCTCTCTCGTGAGGTGCTGCAATTCTCTTAATAAAGAAGTGCTGATTTAGTTGGTCTAAAAATATCTAAAATTAGATGTTCCAAGCACTTCATTAGGGGCCTGTCACGATAGGACTCCAGGCTCTAGCAGGAACTTGGTGGGCTTGTTTCCACTCCCTCGCTGGATCACGGAGAGAAATGGCAGGCACCATGCTGCCTACTCACTGATAAGAGGACAGTCTATCATTAGCCAAGCCTGCTGGCATCAAATATAATTATCTGGCTAAACTGATCTCAGCTCTATCATTAGCAAACTCGCTGTGTATTTTGTGAGAGCCTTCAGATCTGCCACAATCTTCTGTTTGACTTTTGTTGCCAACAGCTGTATGATCTCCTTTTGAATCATTTTTTCAAGGTAGTGGTGTATGTACATTTCTTCGGTGGTGACTCTTCTTAGATGCTCCTGGAGTACACCACCAGACTCAGCCATCAGCTCCACAATTTTAAGGAAGTTTCCAGTGCTTGGCACATACAGCTGATCTGAAGTGCCACGTAGTGCTAAGTTTTGGGTAGCAAGCATTCTCGCAATGGCAACAAGCCTTTTCAGAACATTTTGCCAGTAAAGAGACTCTGATACTGTCTATGGTGGCCTTTAACCTTAATCTCATCTCAAGCTCTTTTCACCTATGGAATAGTCTCTGGTGATTTGTGGCCTTCTCATGGCATGCCAGATTTCTAGCCAGTAGAACCCAATGTGGCTGGAATATTAGACTGGAAGAGTTTGCAACAAAAACCATATGCAGCATTCTGGATTTTTGAGTACATAAGCCATGGCCTCTCCACTTTGTCACCGTTGATGATTGCACAGCAGTAATGTGTTGGATGGAAACTTCTATTTTCATTGTCTTTGGGGAACATGAAGGTTTTCACTTGCTGTGGCCCATGCAGCACAAGGAAGTCCTTCAGGCTACTGCTCAAGTGGGTCCACACTCCTGGATCATCTAGGCTTAAGGAACTAAACTCAGTAGCAGCTGTTTTTTGCGCCTCCACCACACTCTTCTCTGATTTATACTTTTCTTCAGGAGTGTGCATGGTTACATCCATTTGAGATGGAGATATGGATGCTGCAGTAGCTGCCAGGTCACCTGCACTCTGACTAACTGGAAGGTCAGGCATCTCCTCACCACTCAGATCTTCACTGGGGCCGGAAGGCTCACCGTGAACATTTGAGTCTGTGTATCTCAGGAGAGCTCCTTCCTGCTTAGATAAAAAAGCTTCCTTTGCCTTCTTTCTTTTCCTGAATGCTGCCCCTGAGGGGAGTTTTCTTCTTTCACTCACGACTGCTGTTCTGTGCCACCTATAGTGGCTCTCAACACTGAATTGTAGGGGACAAATAAGCAGGCTGGTAGCAGGCCCTGAGTGAGGGAAGATATCAGCGTCTTAAGGGATCCTACTACTTCAGTTGACTGTCCATTCTCATCAAAAGGGTTCAGGGAAGCAGCAGGAAACAGGAAGCTCCCTGAGAAGCTGTTGTTAATCAGTCCAGGCTCCTGGAGGTGCTAGAGAGGTACATAAGAGGCTCCTCCTCCTCTCTCTCCCTGCAGCTCCTGCTGCTTTCTGTTATTCCCTCTCACCTTTTCTCCTGCCTGTCATGTCATGTCTCTTGTGCCTCCTTCCTCCAGCACAGAACTCCACCATCTCTGCGCATCTAGAGCGGAGAGAATACATATGCACCAGCAGCAGACACAATTTTCTACACCCTGGGTCCTCATGGCCTCCCACAGTCTGGCACCTGAGGCAGCTGGTGACCATACAGCAAGTGTGAGAATTTGGGACGGGGGTGGTTGGGGAGGGTGGCGGAGGTTATAGGAGCCTATATATGAAAAAGACCCAAAAATCGAGACTGTCCCTATACAAAATAAAATAAAAATAAAATAAATAAATAGAATCGGGACATCTGGGCACTGTAGCCTCAGTCGCCTCATGGCAAGACCAGCCCTGCTTGGCCCCAAAGAGCTGGCCTGAAAGACAAGCTGTAAGAATTTCAGATTCAAGGGTATTCTGCCTGGTGCTACTGGCTTTGGAGACCAAACCCACAGCACAGACCTGGGGCACTGAAAGCTGTCTGAGATTTACAAAGCTGCCTACAGGATTTAGACACACAGCTGTCATTAATTTCAATGGGAAATGGGTGTCTAACTCCCCTGGAGAGTTGGGCAATATTAGACTTTGGACCTTTAGTCAGCAGAAAGGTGAGGTCTTGTCAGCATGGCTGCCCACAGAAACGGGTGGTTGTCTCCCGCTGACTTCTCTCCACCCACCTCATCCTGGGAGCAAGCATAGCCTGTCTGTAAGCTGGGAACACATTTATGGCCAGTAACCTGTAGAGATTTTAGAAGATGCACAGAGTGAGCCCTTTTTGGCAACATTTTGCATCAAGTAATCCAGCTTCAATAGAAGTGCTCAAAGGCACTGATGTTCCTATTTACAACTCTATGAATCCATTTGTAACCAATTAGTGGGGCTGGCTAGAGTAAGAGGTATAAATAGCTGAACAAATGTAAATATTAACACTGCAGTCTTTGATCCAGCCCCCTCAACTCTCACAGTGTGTCCCATGAACCCAGCCCACTCAAGAAAGAACGAAGACCCTTTCCCCATGCTACAGCAATGTCTGACTCCAGTGTGTCTCTCTGCCCTCCAGAGTCAGGACACGTTTGTAACTGAGCTCTGGGTCCTTCCCATCAGGGCAGCTTTTCCAGGCTGGGATGTTTCCCCTGGGAGGTGGGACTGGGGAGTCGGAGAGGTATGTACAGTGCCTCTAAAAATCAGATTCTATTTCAAGGCAAAACTCCTCCACCCCTCATTTCAAGAAGGCCGTGTACAATTCCATGTGGTTAGTGCGGACACGCACCTGTGTGGCCGAGGTCAGATGTATGGACGAAGCTCGGAATATCCTGTGCTAAACTCCCTGGAGACCCCCACCATGGCCATGCACAACAGGATGAGTTAGAGAGAGTGTGGCTGTCCTTGGCTCTGAATTTCCTGCCTCTTGTTGGTTGCAGGCAGGATCTTAATGTTATTAGAATGCTTGGCTTAGAAATGAAGCGGGCAGGGGTTGGGGGGGCGGGGAGTCATAGGAAATCCTGGGCCACTTCCTGACTGGGTGTAAATTGCTATAGTTTCACTGAAGTCAATGGATCTATGCTGATTTTCACCAGCTGAGGTTCTGGCCCCATATGTTTAGGCTACATGAGTGATCTGTTGTTGTTTGTATTTTCTGCAGCACCTAGAGCCTGTCATGGATCAGTGCAAGGCGCTGTACAAACCACAGAACAAAGACAGTCCCTCCCCAAAGAGCTTCCAATCGAAGTAGGAGACAATAGATAGATACCGACAGACAGGGGAGTACACGACAATATTGGTCGCCATAGTAGGCAGTGGTCCAAGCACACCAGCAGCGTGATCGTTGTCAAGTTTTTTGTAGGCCTCGTGGCAAAGGAGAATTATAAGGGTGGTTTTGAAGGAGGACAATGAGTTAGGGATCTTGCATTGTCCTGCCTTTGAGACACCCCATTTGGCTCCTGACCCTGCTTGGACTCCCTAGGCTAGGAGTGCGCTGCACTGCTCTGTGCAAGACTTGGCTTCTGCTCCCATGCACTGCTCTGGGAGCGTCCCAGCTGTGACTTCAAATCCTGGCTCTTCCCGTCAGGCCAACAGGCACTGGAAACACTTTGCGGGTATTTCTACAGGATCGGATTGCTCACCCATTTCCCCCACTGGTGCAGCTGCTCAGAGCAGGGCATCGTGACATGCCTGGACCCAACACCAACACGTACACCACTGAGAATACAGGTGCTGGAAAATGAATGCAAAAAGCTGCAGTGTGCCAGGAGGCAGCACACTGAACCTCTGCAAAGGACTCCCCTCCCATCACTCATCTCTCCAGCTAATGAGTGGCACCGGGAGTCTCTAATTGGACAGCCTCCCCTGAATGGAGTGCTTCCATTGCTCTTGGCCAGAAGAACTGTGGGTCATGAAGAGACAGCATCTTAAGGACTAAGCTGAGAAGGGAGGCAAGGTTTCTGTTTCTCCCTCACAGGATTAGAGAATTTGGTGGAATCTCAGGCAACGGTCAGTATCCACATGGCTGGGTTATGCAGCAGCTTAAGGGGTGGTATTGTTTGCTGTATTACTTCCCTCCCAAGCAAGCAGTATTTGACATCCCAGGGCTTAGACAGGAAATATTTATCATGTGGAATGTCCCTTCTTTTCTGTCCTCTCCTCACACCTAGTATACTAACAGATTTAGCTGAACACAAATTGTCGTAATCCCCCCACACGCCTGTAACTTCCAGTCCTATACACACCCTAATAATGGACTTGTGTGCATGCAGACTTTTCAGGCCCTAAACTAGTTGTGAGGTTCAGAGCAGACTGTAGGTTCTTGGGGGGAAAGAGACCATCTCTTCCTATGTGTTTGTGCAGCACCTGACACAGCACAGTAAGGGCCTGATCCTGGTGGGGCCTCTCAGTGCTACCATAAGAAGCAGCAGCAGCACTATGGCTATGGATGCACTAAGCAGATAGGCATGTAGAACTCCCTTTTGTGCTCAGCTCTTGGGCTCTGAATCCTCTGGTGAGGATAGAGATGAATTACGTTTCCAAACTTTCATTAAGCATACTAGTTATATCACATTAATAGCCATATAATAACACCACCACATAAGCCCCTTTCATCCAATGATCAAAGAGCACTTTACAAAGAGTATCATTATCCCAGCTTCATCCTGCAAATGGGGAAACTGAGGCATAGCAAGGTGATGTGCCCAAGGTCACACAGAAGGTCAGTGGCAGAATCAGGAATACGCCAAGGCTCCTGGTCCCCTGCTCAGTCACTTGATCATGCTGCCTCTCATATGGCACATTTCTCTCACCAGTTGCCGATGAGGCTAATTCTGCTATTTGGGTTTGACTGGCCCCTCTGCACACATGGAAGCTTTGTGGTGCAACTGGACCTTTAAAACGCTTATTCCACAAACAGTGATTATCAGCACCCAAGCTGCTGGCTAAAAGCTGGAAGCAAATAACTAGGAAGAATTGTTATGCATTTGTCAATATTCTTTTGAGGACAAAAATCCCTTCCCAGTCTCTCCCGCTTGAATCCAGCCCCTTTGTGTTCTCAGCTGATCACCCTAATCCCTGAAATCCAGCAAGCAAAGTAGTACAATCCCTATCCCTCCAGGCCATTTATTCACCAGCTCTGGAGTTTATCAACTAGCAAGACACAGGGGGTGGGTACATCCACCTAGTGTCTGAGGAAGGATTTGATCCCTATTGTCTCCTTTGTGAGCACCCCCCCCCCCCAATACCCGCTCAGTAATATGTAAGCAGCCCATGTGCCAGGTGTGGCTCCTGTGTAGGGCACCTAGAAAGTTTTCTTGTCTATGACACAGTCCAACAAATCTGGGATCACCTGTTCTGTTGGCTGGAGCTTGCCAAGGAATTTTTCCTCGCACTTTGCCTTGGAGCTACTCCGCCCCCTGGTATTGAGAAACCCAGGACTGGCAGGCCCAGCACTGTGATGGAGCACAGAAGTCACTGGGCTGCCGGTCTCTGTCAGTGGGAGTTCAGTGCTTCACACACGTAATCTTCAGAACTAAAAATTAACCAGGGGGAGACCAGCAGACCAACCCTCAGATGATATTTTGCATTGATTGATTTGGGTACTGGCTGGCTTGGGTATATTTTTAAGGATATCGACCAAAGTTCTACTAACAAGCTAGATAATAGTAACAACAATAAAAGAGAAGAGAAATAGATGGCTTGCAAGCACCAATTAATCCCTCAAGGCTCTGAAATCTAAGTCACAAAATAGGGAGCCATCCAGACTAGCAGTATGTGCTTGTACTGACCTCATGCAGCACATTAGCTAGCTGTGCTCTGCTTATTTAGCAATTCATACGTAGCGTGTGTTTGTCTCCCCCATACATACAATAGATACCCACTAACCTGGATAAAGGGAGGGGACATCATTCCTGGATCTTTCTTCATTCTGAGAAAACTCAGCCCACCTATCAGCTGTATTAGATCCATGTCTATTTATACATAGGTGGTGGTACAAGCAAGGCTATTGCACATCAGTATGTGTGTGACTGCACAGATCTTTCAAACCATGTTGCATGTAGACAAAATATATTCCATGCACAGCTGTCCAAAAAGTCTTTAAAAGAGGTGGACATGGGGCTCGAGCACATTAGGCACAACAAAGACAGCTAAGAAAATCATTCCTTGTCATGAAGCAAAAAGGAGGGGGCGACCCCAACCCACTGGGATAGTCCACCCCGATGTGACATTTTCCTTCCTATTCCTCTCAGCCAGATCCCATGCAAAACAAGCCCCTGTTCCCATAGCAAAGGAAGAGCTGTACTTACTGCTAGTGCTCATGCTGCTGATCCTGCTCTGTCCTTCTCATTCAAAGCTGCTCTTTCAAGCCTCTCTTTCTTTTTTATGGGAGTGGATTTTTTTCCCCCTTTTTCTTCCTAGGAAAGATATTTCCGTGGGATTTCCATCGAATTCATGCCAAGGTGCCTCCTGCGTCCCACGCGATTCTCTCCCCAGGCTCCTGCCGTGGCTCTTGATTTTGAGCAGGCAGATAATAAAGTCAGGGGTGGGGCCAACAAGAGAAGCAGGGAGCCTGAGAATAAACCAGGGCAGGGTGTTCCTCCGTCTCTCTCTCCTCCCAGCAACAGATCCGCCGTGGGAAGCGGCGCGGAGAGGCAGCGAGCGGACTGACTCCTCTCCGGAGGGTGCTGTCATGCAATGCAGACCAGTCCCAGCTCCAGCGCTTCTTATAGCTCGCGGGGTGTGTGGACCACACAGAGGGGAGGGGGACCCGCACGGGGCTGGCTCTCCCCCCAACCCGGTTGTCATGTAGCTATTGAATCTCTCCCAGGGGGGCTCCGCCTAGCGCTCACCTCCTCTCAGGCAAGTTGGTCGGCAGAAGCCTCTTCCCAGTGCCGCTGGAGGAGTCCCAGCCAGGGGGGGCTGGGGCTGGGCCTGAGACGGAGAATCGTGATGAAAAGGAAGAGGAGAGAGAGAGGAAATTAGCTCCATTGGGCAGGCTTTGCTTGGCTCGAGCCTGCTGGTGGCGAAGGGGCTGTCCGGGCTGCCCTCTGCCGGCTGAAACGCGCCGGTGCCGGTTGCAGGCCGTGCATCGAGGTTTGCAAAGTGAACGTAGCAGGCAAGCAAGCAGGTGTATCCATTTGCAATTGTCAAATTCCTCCCCCGCCCCTCACTCATCCGATGGGTTCTCCAACTTTCACCTTTCCCTGTCATCCCACCCGGTTCCACTCTATTTACAGCCGCGGACCCTCCAAGTTTCTTCTTCAGTAGGCTTGGCGGAATAGGATTTGTATTTGTTTACAATTTCCATGAGCCTATCAGTGTTTATTTTTAAGCATTTTTTCCATTTTGATTGATTTAAATGGTCGCTGTTGTGCAAACTGATGGGCTTTAGGCATTTTTTTTAATTTGATGGATTTAATTTTTCACAGTGTGGGAAATTATGGGGAGTCAGCCATGGATTATTTAATAACAGGAGACAATTTCAAAACATTAAAGCTTTATAATAGTTAAAACACAAATTGTCAACACCACATGTCAGGCTACACAATGTAAGTGTCCTCAAATCTGACTCTAAGTTCTCAAGCAGCATTTTTCTTACTTTTCCCATTTCAGTTATAATTGCTGGAAATATTTTTTCCTGGGTTTGTATTTTTACTATTTACTGACATTTACCAATAGAAATTGAATCCTTCCAAGCCTAATCTTAAGTGGCCAAAGGAGTCACCATTGTCCTTCTCCATCAGTATGTGAGCATTTGACCTTTAGCTCCTGTATCTTCCACTTGTCATTCCTTAGGAAGGAGGCTTCTCTATTCGGGCACCTATAAAAACACCTGGTATTACCTCCCTTGCACCATAGTAAGTGATCCATCCCAGAAATGCTGCTTAGTGAACAGAGGTATAGTAAATACTGTTTTATGCTAAAGAAAAGCCTCTCTTGTGTTGAGATTCTCACTCCGAGGTTTCTAGTGTCCTGGTCCCTCTGGTTTCAGTGGAAGGTTTGCTGGGTTAAGGACCTCAGGATTTGACCTTTGGCTGCAGGTCTTTTCCCCACACCATGTCCCACATTTGGAAATGGGGAGCTCTGCTGATATCAATACGTCAGGGAATGATTTGGAAGAGGGCTGTAGGGCAGGGGTCTCCAAACTTTCTGAGACAAGGGCCATGTTAGATTTTTGAAGGGGCTTTGTGGGCCACTGCCACGGCCCCCCCTTTGCTCCTCCAGCCACGCTGCTGCCGCAGCCCCCCCTCCACTCCTCTAGCCGCTGCCATGGCCCCCCTTGCTCCTCTGGCCATACCACAGGGGCACTCACCCCTTTGCTCCTCCAGCCACGCCGTGGGGACACTCACCCCTCTGCAAATGGGGCTGCTGGCAGCAGCTCGCACAGTGGGGGGCAGGGGACAGTGGCGGCTTCTCCACGTGCCTGCTCAGCTGGGGGTGGGGGGCTGGACAAATCAACGCCGTGGGCTGGATCTGGCCCTCGGGCCATAGTTTGGAGAGCCCTGCTCTAGGGGAACAGGAGGAACATGTATATCACACCTTGCTGTCCAGATGGAAAGAATGGTCTTCCCTGGGAATCGGTGAGGAGCTGTCTTTCTGGAAAGGACTTCAGAGTCATTCACTCTTTGTTTTGGTAGTAACTTTGCACCTACCAGAGTAAAGCATCACCCACCAGAGCTGCTCATGGGGCTCAGTCAGCTACGATTTATGAACTAAGACTTGCTCTGTGGCAGTCCCACCTGAGGAGACTCTGAGTAGCCCACGATAGTCCATAACGCATAACCATTAGAAAGCACTGCTTTCCACAACCCAGAACAGAGTCCAGGTTTCCTGAGTCCCAACTTTCCTCTGCTGATAGCAAATATTTCCTCTGCTGACAGCATTAGCAAAGGGGGCGTCTTATCTCCCTCTAGTGACCGGTCCATATAGAGGATAACTGCTATCGCAGACTCCCTTAACTCAAGTGATAGATGTTTGTGCTACGGAGCTAAAGGTCCTGCTGATGCTGATCTAAGAGGAGCCCTCTTATAGTTCCACATAATGGAATTGCTGTTTTTTCAGTTTGCTTTTTTAAAAAATACTGAGTTTTTTATCTGTAATTTCCTATATTAAAGGAACCTTACGGTTGCAAAGCCAAGCAACAAAACATTAGGAAACACCAGGATTTAAATTGTCTGTGCAACCGTAATATGGCTCCCTTGTACCTAAGCGTTATGGTACAATGTTTAATTGCGAGATCAAACAAGTTTTTTTTCTACAAGACTCCTGCCTCACTCAGTGCACAGTATGGATGGTGCTAAGAGATGAATCGGGGTTGTGTAGTTAATTAAGCTGGCTGTCCTGGCTTCATCTGGTGTAGAAGTTGGAAGGTGTGTAGTGAATGAGGCAGAGGATTGCAGGAAAGGACAGGGCGGTCTTGTGATTTAGGCTGTTGAATGCACTGTAGAGAACTGAATTCTACCCCTGCCTCTGCCACAGAGGTCTGGTGTGATGCTGGGCAAGTCTTTTAAACCAGATTTTTCACAAGTGGCCCCTGCTTGTGTTCCTCATTTTTTTGGAGCCTGACTTGAGATCTCATGGTCTGATTGACAGAAGTCCTGAGCACTCAACTGTAAGTGAAGCAAATGTGAGCTGTGCTCTGAACATGCAATGTGCTATGGAAATACTAAATACTCTGAAAAATCAAGCTCTACATCTCAGGTTGGACTCCCAAAACTACTAGACACTTAATAATTTATGGCCTTAATATTTCTGTGCCTCAATTCTCTACCTGTGAAATGGGGATAATAGCACCCCCTCATCTTACAGGGGTGCTGTGAAGATAAATCCATTCATGTCTGTAAAGCACTCAGATCCTACAGTGCGAAGAGTCACTGGAAAGGCAGGATGGAAATTAATAATCAGTATTCTGTGCAGGATTTGATGGTGTGCAGTAAACATGACACTGGGCCACACATTGAATGATGGGGATACAAAGAAATATTGAATAACTAACCATTCAGTGAGCACCATCCATCTGGTGCACTGTTTGATGCAATTTGCAACAAATTGTGTGTGATCATGTAATTTAAGACTGTCATAATGTAGACACACAAGAGGGCTGAATAAAGGCTCCACAGGTAACTTTAATTCTGGCATTTCCTAACATCAGGATGCTTTACTTGGCAACCTTGATGTCCCTTTTCACATGGCTTTGTTTTGTAGATAGCTGGGGTGAGAGAAAGGGGCAGCTGCCAGAGTGTTCTCCACAAGGGCCCCTCAGCTTAGCAGCTCTCTCCTTCACCCCTTCCACACTAGCCCACGTCCGTTGCCTTTCTGGGTACACTGCAAGACCCATTTGCATTCCATAGTAGTGTGGGAGTGGGAAGGCTTTTGGTGGGAGATCTCAAATACGTGTCTTGCTGCTGTGTTGTCATAGGTTGTCCAGAAGGGGGCAAGGGTGCCAGGAGTTGTCAGGGATAGGAACTCCTCTTAATAGAAGTGTGTGCAAGTCTAAACACCATCAATCTGAGGCCCTTGGTGACATTTATGCAGCCCCATTGCCTTCAGTGCAGGAGTGAACTACATTTCTAAGGAGGAAAGTCCTGACCCGTTAGAAGTTGGTGGAATTTCATGCAGAATCTCTGGCTGCAAGTCAGTTGGAAAACGAGTGATGTCCAGATGTTGCTCTCTAGTGTAAGTCCAGAGTCACTGCCTGTGAAGTCAGTGGAGTGTTCAAGATGTAACTGAGATCAGAAACTGGCCCTTGGAGTCCACAGATAAGCTGGCAGTGAGGATGGTGGGGAGGGAGGGGGAAATGTCTGAGATGCTCTGGTTTAGAGGAGCAGCCAGGAGTATGGGCAGCTAGGGTAGAAGTGGGCAGAACATTCAGTGCTTCAGCCAGCATAAATCCCTACTCCCATTTCCCAGTTGCAGCACCCACAAATTGTTTGCCAGTGGTTGGGCTCTGTTCCAGTCTACACAGCCGCATGACAGCCCTTCCTGGCATTTCCCAGTGCGGAGAGGAGGAGACACAGAGAGACAGGGGCAGAAGTTCCCCAGGCTGCATGCATTACAATGATAATCAAATGATAGGTTCTTTTTAAGCAGACTCACATTTTGAGACCCATTAATTGCAGCACTGACCAAATGTTTAGCAGGGAAAAGACTACTCCAACTGTCTGGAATGGTTGTGGGCTGGCCCTGCTCCAAGCAGCACTGGAGTGCAGTTCTGAATGACTGTGCTGGAGGAAGGAGCATCCTGTAACACAGACAATACGTATGCGACGAAAGGGACAGCGTTTCTGAAGAAATTTGGCCTCCATGCAGGGAATTCAAATCACAGAAGGAGCTAGAGGACTTTTGAAATTGACTAGCTGCCTTACCACCCAATAAACATGCCAACATCCCGGCATAACCATTCCCGTGGAAGGGTGGAAGTGTTCCCCTAAGAGGAAATCAGAAGAGCGGGTACCAGGATGGCTAGGGAAACCTGTCTTGTCATGTGAGAATTTCTGTCCCTCCCATTTCCCCATGTCTAAGTTGTGAATAATAATACAGACCCACACAACAGGAGAATTGGGAGGCTTAATTAGATGGGTGACTTTAACAGGATTGCCTGTGGGGGAACTGAGAGCACAAAGCCGCACATAATTCACCTCTTGGTGTCTAGTTTTCATCAACCTTTTTGGTACAGTTAATAGCCTTGCTCTGGACCAATCCCTAGGGTTGCCTACTGCATGATCAGCATTTGAGAAGGGCCAGGCTGAGAGCTCAGATATGTCCCTGAGAAAGGAACAAATGGAGAACGGTACAGGCAATTAACCATACTAAAGACTAGGGGCTAAGTCACTCCTGAGGTAACTGCACTGAACCCAACAGAGTGGCACTGCAGACTCCCAGGAGGCCCTACAGCTGGTGAACCAAGACATTTTTGGTGTCTTGCTCCAAATGCTATCTGCTCTGACAGCACAGGCTTCTGGGAGGAGTGTTGCTCCCAGGAACAGCAGCATGCCAGGATCTGCTCTGAGGCTAGGACTCCCTAATAGTTGGATACGGTTTGATACCATAGGTCAGACACTCTGGGCCTGAGTTTTCACTACTTGTGCATATGCAGCTTTACACATGCAGGGACCTGTAGGTGCCTGACACCTACACCGCACCACAGTCTAAGTGGACAATTTACTGTGGGAAAAATGGGCATGTGCAAAGCTACCCACACTGCCTTGTGAAAGCCAGGCTCTGAAGGAGAACAGTTCTGAGGTCAGATCGATCATCTGATATAAAGCAGCATCAGGGAACTGAAATCAGTGGGGCTCTGCCGACTTATAGCAGCTGAGGTTCTGCCCGCTGAAGTATCTGGCCTGCTTCAAGAGTCCTACTGTGTACCAGGCCATTAAGGTATGTGGTTAATGGATGGTCCTACCAACCATGAGAGTTTCTTGTAAAACAACCTCAGAGCTTCCTCCCCTCATGGAGGCTCGTTGGCTCTTCTTCCTCAACTTTCCCCAAACCCCTTAGGAGATAACACAGTAAGAGTCATTTAGCTTTGGCAAACATTTCTTCGGTCTTGTTGCTGGAATGGCTTTATCATAGCGCCGTGTTTTTCCATCTGTTTCTCACATTGTTTCACTGGGAAACTTAAACTGAAATGGTTCCTGCAATTTTGGGGGTGAAATTCAGTTCTGAATGTGAGGAACAACCAGCACTAGCCAAGTATGAGACTGGCAGGCACTTCATGAGCTTCCTTTCCCTCCCACCAGCTCTGCCAACCTCAGCAGTGGCCTGCCCATCCCCCCTGCTATTCTAGTCCTTCCCTTTCCTCCTCACCTCTCATACACCCAGCCAGTGCACCTCAGTCCTGATCTGCAGCCTCCGCTCCTCCTGCGAATGTAGTCCAGGTACTCCCACAGCTCTGTCAATAATCCTTAGTCATGAGTCACAACATCCTCTGTTATTCCCAATTTAGGCATCTTGTGACACTGTTGATAGTTCTGGGATGTGGACATAATCATGTGTAGGCGGCAAGACAAAACTCATGTCCTCTTTTTTTTTAAGGCAGGAGTTGAACTCAGGTCTCCAGAGCTGAATGGCGAGTTCAGGAGAATTAAGATAATCGCATTTCAGTCACTGGACAGAATTATGTAGTCAGTAAAATCAAATTTCCTTCTAGAATTCTAGTAACTGGACCTGAGCGATTCATGTACAAAGAATACTTAATTCAGCTAATGTTGCCTCTTTTTCTTCCAGAGGAATGCCCACAAATGTATCGTGATTTTCTCAAAATCAAAATCATTCAATGATTTTTTTCCTCATGAATTTCCTTTTCCTGGTGGTTTGATATTCTAAATTTGAAATCTGAGCCATGTCTCTGAGATGTGGTATTGTTTGTGCTCCCGGATTGACTGAGTATCACTCTTAACATCAAAGTTTTGGTGTTAATGCACACAGAGAAATCAAACTAATATTTAATTCCTATGATTATCTGAACATGAGATTTAAAATTCGTGTAACACTATTAAACTTCAAACACATTCAGTTGCAATTTTTTTGGAAAAATATTAATCCAAAGATGGACAAAATTTGAAATCTTTATGAAAACAGGTTTTTGTCAAAAATTTCCATTTTTTGGATTAAACTGAAAAATGAGGGGTTTTTTTGTTTTGATTTTAAGTTTAGCATTTTTCACCCGCCACTCCTTCCACCCATAGTGCAATAGGAGAATTAAAAAAAGGGTAAAAAGGCAAAGTGGGCATGGGGGAAAGGTAAATGGAAGGGAGGAGGGAGAAAAAAGAAAGAAAAATGAAGCATTTTCAAAATGAACATTTTTGATAATTTCATGAAAATTTTCATGTAAAAATTGTTCCTGTTTGAAACCCATGGGATAAAAATGACTGACATTTCTGGCAATTTTTCTTCCAATTTTTTGACATAATTTGAAGAAATCTTTGCAGAAAAATCTGCTGCAGTGTTTGCCTATTGTGTTACCAGCCTGCAGTGCCTTTAAAACAGAGACATAAAAACAACAGACCCTGGAGAAAGGAGTTGGACTTTTACCGGTCATTCTTACGTCATGGCATAGAAAATGATTTTTGAGAGTTAGCAGCAAACACTTTCTAGTATGTGTTTGCAGCAGGCATCACCTTGTTGAACTGGAACATCCACTAAGGACAAATATCCTCTCTAGGACTGTGCCTCTCAGCTTTCCCAGACTACGGTATTCCTTTCAGGAGTCTGATTTGTCTTGCACACCCCAAGTTTCACCTCTCTTAAACTGCTTGCTTACAAAATCAGACATAAACATACAAAAGAGTCACAGCGCACTGTTACTGAACAATGGTTTACTTTCTCATTCTTTCCATATAATTATAAAATAAATCAATTGGAATATAAATATTGTACTTATATTTCAGTGTATAGTATATAGAGCAGTATAAACAAGTCATTGTATGAAATGTTAGTTTGTACTGAGTTTGCTAGTGTGTTTTATGTAATCTGTTCTAAAGTTAGGTAAATATCTAGCTGAATTGATGTATCCCTTGGAAGACCTCTGTGTGCCCGGAGGGGTACATGCACTCCTGGCTGAGAAGCATTGCTCTAGGGGCTAATTAGAAACCAAAATCATTTCACTTGTGTCCACGGCCAGGTGCCCAGAGGTGAAAGCTGAGGATGCTATTTCACTATGTCACAAGCCTTCCCCTGAATTTGACTTTTTTTTGTTTTCATTTTTTCTTACCACTGCAAGGATTTGAACATCCTGACCCTAATCTCACAGTATTTCCCCCTCTGACATGTACATCACGAAGTACAAAGCTCTTTATTGGGAGGGTTATGGCTGGCTGGCTAACTGCAGTTAGTGTATTATTACAACTCTGGTTTGGACTTGGAATGATCATTGTTAAAGCAAAGGAATGGAAGCTAGGACTTCTGGGTTCTGTTCCTGTCTCTCACTGACTGGCTCTGTGATCTTGAGCAAGTCCCTCTGCCTCTCAGTGGCTGTCCCTAGATCTAGCTGAATTCCTGTGTGTGAAGCACCGCAAGATCCTTAGTAGGAAGGTGATAGAGAAGGGCAGTGCGTTAGATTGCTACCTGGAATCTCACTATCAGCAGAAGTTTGGAATAGGGTTGTCCTGGAGTCTCCAGGAATTAAAGATTAATCTTTAATCAAAGAGTGTCATCTGATGAAATGTTCAGGAATTCATCCAACACTGGCTGGCAACCCTAGTTCAAAAGTATGTGGTCCCCTCTCCATTCCAGAAATGTCAGTCTTTCTCTGTGGGCAGCTATGTGTCTCTGCGGTAGCTGCACGCTGTCAGCTCATAGTCAGAACCCTGGCTCATCCTAGGGGCAGGGCTTGTTTTCTAATGTGCTGCCGTCTGCTTTTCCCTCTTGTGGTCCAGTCCAGCCCAGCTCCACCAAGCTAATTTCTATGGTCTCTGGGGATGCAGCATAAGAGGCATGTACCAAGTGCTATCCTGGCTTGGTCTCTGCTGAGACCTGAGATGTTTCTGGCACAGTAGCTGCTGCCACCTACTGGCTGTAACAGTTAATGCCTCAGAGAAGGAATAACATTTGCACCTGGCATTTTTCATCTTCCGAACTGCTTTACAAATATTAACAATATTAATCTTCTCACCCCCCTGGGAGGCCGGGGACTATTGTTCTCTGTGTTCTGCAGATGGGGAAATTGGGGGAGGGGGAAAAGTGGGTTGCATGAGGCCACAGTGGAAGTCAGAGCCCAGAACTCAGGAGCTCCTGGTGTCTAGCCTGGTGTTCAGACCATTCAATCACCTGGAAGGCTGCCTGCCTAGCTAGTGCTGCTCTCCAGATTCAGGTCTCCATGTGTGAAATTACATCTCACAGGACTACCAGCAAGAACCTTCTTGGTGTCCCTGGCAGTGTCCCCTGTCTCTAAGGGCTGTTTGATGGGCTAGGGCTACGTGACGTGTTCTGGGTCCCAGTCCAATTTATAGGTAACAAACAGCCATCTCACGGAATCCATCCTCTCAGTTGCCCCTGTGTTGGCAGCCTCAGCAGAGCGGAGCCCTGGAGACTGCTTCCCTTTCAGCTGTGGTGGCAGTCCATCCAGCTCAGGGGTCAGACACATCAGCACCACCTGCCCCCGCCCAAGCCTTACCTTCCTTGGGGATCTAAACAGAGGACTTCAGGCTCTAGCCCTGTCAATCAGGGGATGCCAGACAATACTAATACTAATACTGGATAATGTAAGGGGAAATTTACAGGATTTCCAGCAAAGACCGTTTGCTCAGTTACCCGGATCAAGGAGAAGTTATGCAATAAAGGGCTGCGCTCCAAAACTCATTAATGTCCTTTATTGTGCATAGCAGAACTGGAAACTGCAATCAAAGGTTTCTCCAAGTTTGTTTATTAGTTTTGCAGATAACAGTGGCCAAGCACCAGCTGTGGGGCTGTGATACTGCAGAGTACGGGCTCCTGACATTCCAGAGGCAGAGGAGGAAGGGGAACTGGCTTTACTTTGTGTGTCTGACGGACTGTGTAACAATGGTGTTTTTGATTGCCTGCCAGTGCATCTGGGCAATGGGGCTGAGCTGAACGTTCAGCAGGCTAGTTTAATGAGCTTTGTCCATGTCCCTTACCAGAGTTCCTGTCAAGGTTTCTGCCGGGAGCTGCCTCCTGCCAGGTGCAGCAAGAAGATTCTAGTTACCCTTCGGCCTGGTTCATTGTAGTCAGCTGGCCAGCCCCTCGCTGCCCCCCCATGTAACAGGAGTTCCTCCTCACTACCCTGCTTGCTTGGCTGTTGTGGTCTAGGATGTTCCCCTACCTCTCTATTCACGCTGTGCTTCCAGGCAGCAATCAACATGGTGCACAGAAGCCTTTGGCTGGGATTGGAGAGCAAGGAAACAAAA
The DNA here is from genome assembly GCA_007922305.1 of Dermatemys mawii. Lineage (NCBI taxonomy): Eukaryota > Metazoa > Chordata > Testudines > Dermatemydidae > Dermatemys > Dermatemys mawii. The sequence continues at coordinate 1,083,708 of ML677358.1, forward strand.
TCCAGATGAGCCCATAACATTTGGGATGCATGGCCTGTCTACTGGGAATCCATCCAGGCTAGGAAATACCGAGAGTTAAATGCAGGGGGTGGTCGTTGAGTGAAGGAGGAACCTATGTTCAGCTGTTTTGTGTTCAGAGGTTAATATGTGTGTGATGTCCTTTCACTGAGATCTGGAGCTGAATCAATCACACATCCCCAACCCTCTTGCCACAAACGGCCACCAATTCTTTCACAGGAGCTGCCCTTAAGAGAAGCCACACAAATACCTGTTCCTGTTTCTTACCACAGAGGGGTTCTCAAATGTTGTCATAGGCTGGACCACATTTTAATGCAGAATGTGCCTCACAGACCACACACCCTGAGCGTCATCACCTCCGCCCCATTGTGACCACCTGGACCCATCTCTTCTGCCATTCACTCCCCAGACGTTCAGCATCACTCAGATCACACCTCTACTCTCTCATCATGACGCCCCATGGTTACTGCAGCAGTTACTCACATGGGAAAATGATGTTGGCAAAGTACCTGGGTATTTTGGCTCCCTTTAAAGTGGGGAGTGTTTTGTCATTTTTGAAGAAAGCTTCACTAAATCTCTCTGCTTCCTTTTGTTCTTCATTTCAATCACCCTTCCATCATTTCTCTTTAAACAAGGAGAGCCAGCATATGTTCCCAGCCCGCTCTCAGCATCAGGCTCACAGAGAAGTTTGGGAATCTATGCCCCACAAGAACCAGCTGGGAATTGCCGTTGTCTTAGGTCTGTAGCCCAAACATGCTCTGAGCGGTGACATTTTGAGCTGTTGCCTCAGGTGGTTTCTAGTTTCATTTTACCATGACTGTAACACTCATGAAAGGTTTTTTGGATTGCCAGGTCTGGAAACAACGGTCGTTTCTCTGCACAGTATCATGGGCAACATGGGCAAAAGCATCTTCTGCAGCCTCCACCTTGGTCTTGAAAGTTCACCTTTAAGGGAGGGAAAGCAGATCACTCTTCGTGATCCATTCACTCTTTGACCTTTTCCCATAGATAGACTGACAGCTCTGGGGGCTCTTTATAGTGATGGCTTTTATGACAAGAACGCCTTCCTAGCAGGAACATGCCTGAACTTGTCTGATCTTGGCAGCTAAGCAAGGTGAGGCCTGGTTAGTACTTGAATGGGAGACCTCCTGAGAATACAGGGCCTGGACTGAGCCTCCCAACCACTGTTCCCTCTAAGCTGTGCACACAGACACAGATCCTAAACCCTGTGCACATGGCAAAATACCACACCCACAAAAATTTTCACACATGCACAAAAATTTGCACAGAAATTTTTTGTGCACACAGCCTGTTAAAAATTTGCACAGATGAAATTTTTTGCACACACGGCCTGTCAAAAATTAGAGAGAACACTACTCCCAACTCATTTTACACCATCTGAAGTGGACTGGTCAGAATCAGTACAGGTGATGGCAAGACTCTGGACCTCTCACTTGTTTGGCCCTAGGGGGCAGGGGTGCGTGCGTGCAGGGGTGTCTCTGCTCCATTGCAGAAGAGTCAGTGGCAGCCAGCATAGTGTCAGGGACTGTAACTCTCCATGGTCCACAAGGCTGGGTAGAAATCTCTGCAGAGCACAATGTCCATATGCATGCTCTCACCCAGTTCCTGTGTGCCACGGTATGTTCCCTGTAGGGCATGGTTCTTATGAAGAAATCTTAGGGAGGTCTTTGAAATTTGCCTCTTTCTGCCACAGAGATGCTAGAAGCCTTTCACACTCTGTTATAACAGTGTCTGAGGACCGTCACGGGAGAGGCAGAAGGTAGCAGTGTGGTACTAAGAATGATGGTATCAGGATTTTGTGAGCCAAATTCTTAGCTTTGGTTAGCTGTGTTTAGAGCTGATGGAAACCACTAAATCACCTTTCAGCTTCCCTGCACCTGGAACTGGTGTCTGGTTTCCTCTGCACTAGCATCATAAAGTTTCCTGGAAACCATTCCATAATCTGAGAACTGCTGGAGCGCAAGTTGTTCTTGCAAGTCACAGGGGTAGAGGGAAGGGTCGGGGCAGAGCTGATATAGAGCAGGCTACACCTAGTTTATGCCACGTGGGGATTCCCCTACATCAGCTTTCATGAGCAAAGCCAAGCTGCTAGAACGGGGGCTGAGAATCTGTCCCCTATATATCCAGGAGCCCTATACATCCAAGAGAGGGCACATGATAAGAGATAGTGACTTATCGCATAGGGAAGATGTCCATGTCATTTCCTCTCCATTGTTAGCCACATGGTCCTGATTCTGAACTGAGTTATCCTGGGATATAAAACAACCAAGCGAGTAATGGTGCTTAGGAACCATAGTGATCCTCACCTCAGAAGTACCCTGGATAGCTGGCCAACCTCTGTGAAAACAAGCTGTTATCACTCGTACTTCACTTTTCCTCTCACCTTTCTGGGTATTTCACCCACCTCTTGTGCCTTGTCTGTAAGTTCTTGGAGCAGGGACTGTCTTTTGAGTGGTTCTCGTACAATACGCAGCACAACGGAGCCCTCACCACTGTGAGCCTCTGGGCTGTACCACAGTCCAAAGAATTAATGACACATTTGCTTAGAAATAACAGAACTGAATTTAAAAAGCAGAACCTCCAAGATGGGAAACTCCAGGTAGCATGTAGAACTAATCCTCACAACCATGTTATCGCAGGGCAATGGAAAATGCTCTCACTTCCTTCTCCCCACTGCTTATCTGTGGCCTTCACTTTTGTCCCTGATTAGTCCGGAAACTCTTCTGGGCAGTGACTGTGTCTTTGTGTTTGAAGCACAAGGGACACTCACAGTGTTAAATAGAAGCGATCACAATAATATGAATTAACTAATAACCAAATGTATGTTTTCCCAGGGAGCAACAGGGATCAAAGCAGCAGCCTACACCGCTATCAATCAGTTCCTAAGCCACCAGTGCTCTCAGCCACTCTCCTGCATGGCTTTGTCTCCAGACTGATCAATTTAACAACAGCTTCAGCTACACTATTTGTTGCAACAATGTATCTTTTGGCATGCTCTGAGCAGCTTCTGGCCAATAGAAACACAGCAAAGCCATGTGGCTTAATTTTCAAAGGTGCTGAGCATCTCTAACTCTGACTGAAAATAATGAGAGGTGCAGGGAGGAGGCGAGGTTCTGCACGTGGGAAAATTAAACACATGGAGTGCAGCTTAGTCCAGTTGCATAACTTTTAGTTGCTGGTCTAACTGAGTAGCACTGTCCAACAAGCGGCTTCCGTTGACTGCAGTTCATGCAGATGAAAGGAGGTTAAGAAGCATGCATAAGGAAGAAGAAGATCAGTGAAAGGTTCTTGATGTTGAGCGACATGTCTGAGGTATGACTGAAAAGAGGAGTCTGTAAAGGCAGGGCCACCTGGTTCCATTTAAAGCATGGTCATGGTACAGTTAGAGCTATGCGGCTGTAGTACCATAGTGTAGATGCTCCCCTATCTTGACAGAAGGGGTTTTTCCATTGGCACAGGTAATCCGCCTACCTGAGCGGCAGTGACTATGTCGAAGGAAAAATTCTTTTGTCGACCCATATGAGGTTAGGTCGACTTAACTACATCTCCTGAGGGTGTGACCTTTTCAACCCGCCGAGCCACATAGCTAGGTCAATCGAAATGTTAAGTGTAGACCAGAGCTCAGTGATTTCCAGATACAGCATTTGCTGCCTACTGTTTCAGTCAGGCCTGCTGACGCGGGAGGAGGGTTGGGTGGTGAGAAAGGAGGCAATCAGGTGGTCACCCTAAAGGACAAATCAATGAACTATGGGACGGGTGGTCACCCTACACAGCAAGTTGATGGCAGAACCAGGAACCGTAGTCAGATCACCTGACCGTAGAGCTGTGTATAAAACCCCTAGACTATGAGAAACCCCCATTGTCCTGTCCCAGCATAAGAATCCTCTCCCCTATCCTCATGCCAGCTCTCAGACTGGGCCCGAGTCTCTCCTCATCCCCTTCCAGTCCAAGCCATCTCATCAGGGGCTGTCTCTGTTTCCTCACCCCTGTTGCCGCCTCCTCTAGAGCCTGATGACAGAGCAGAGCTTTTCCACTCGGAGTTGATGTTTAACCAGCATTAAAACGGCTCAACCTCAAGGGCACAGAGGGGAGTCAGAGGCCTGGGGAAGTGAGAGAGCAGGGCAGGTAGCCAGGCTGGAATAGCCAGTTTAGTCAAAACAGCCGCTCAAGAACAAGAGGGACAGGCTGCTGGTCCAGCCTGGGCCGATGCTAATCTGGCTCAAAACAACCCCAGCCTGTTTACCCAGCCCCTTGTGAGTTTACTTGCTCAAAACCCAACTCAGAGCTAGCTTTGGTGCTTCCCTCCTGGAAGCCAGGAATCCGAAAGTGCTGAGCTGTTTACAGCACAGCTCCTGGGTAACTCATTGACCTCAGCATTCAGCTGCACTGCTGGGAAACAGAGGTCCCCTGGACGATAAGCTGCTCTCACAAGAAATTCTTTTCCTTGTGCGAGGGAGTGGCTGTGTTGTGCCTGCTTGCCTGGCTCGTAAACGCACACAGACGCACATACACACACACACGCTCTCCCTGACTCGCCCAGCAGTGCTGCTATCTTCAGGCTTCCTGGAGGGTCTGACCTGCAGAGACACCTAGGGAGAATGCTGGGGAGCGGAGTGACCTTGTGCAGATGAAGAATCAGGTCAGTACAGCCGCTCGCTCTGCTGGGTAGTCACGTTTGCCTTCTGTGGCAATCTGCCTGTCCCCCTGCAGTGCCTCTTGCCTACCTGTGACATTCCTCAGCTGAGTAAACATAGCTGGGAGGCAGGATTTGGAGGCATTTCGAACAGCCCTGTGGATGGTACGTAGCCAAATGCAGCCCAGCAGAGGCACTGGGGAAATGGACCTGGGATTTTCAGTCCCAATGGAGTTAGGCACTCAGATACCTTGGTGATGTGCATGGCCTGCAGAGCTGGTGCAGAATGGACTAGTTTGATTTCCTAGGGGACTCAGAGTTCAGAGGTCCAATGAGCAGGGAAATGCAGAACAGAGCTGGCAGCCTTTCAGGTTTTACTGAAGTGAATTTAGCGTCGGTGAAAGGTGCTACTGTGACCGCCCTGGAGACCAAAGCCTGCTGCGTTATTATCACAGTACAGGCAAAGCCTGGGCACTAGGAAATCACAGGGCACACTCCCCACCCCCTGGCTTAGTGTGCCCCGCTGACGCTGAGCCGGAGGATAGCCCTAAGGGAGGTCTCTGTGGTTCACTCAACTTGGCTTCCTTCCAGAGGCTGCCAAGCTGGGGGCAGCTTGTGCCAGTTGTGCTGGAGGGTTCGGGTGGAGACCGCTCACGCCTTTCACAGGGCTGGCTGTTCACCTAAACCAGGTGAGGCTCTTCCGCAAACCAGCGTGTGAACCTGTTTGCTTAGTCACTAGGATGAGGCTTTTCAACTGAGCTTGGGGCCAGAGTGTTCAGTACCCAGACCTCAATGGGGGATGGAGAGGTAGGAAATGGGGGAAGAGCTCCGCTGAGTGCCAAGTTCTTTGGAAAATGTGTTCCCAACACAGCAGCACCTGTCTGGTCGGGATGTGTGTGGATTACCTGCTCCTGCCACCCCCAACCCCCTGCTTTTGCAGGGACAGCTGAAATCCACATCTGAATCTGAATTTCATCACTGGCTCCTGGATCTTTATACTGGGAGGCCAAATACCACCTAACTTTGAGGTTTTCAAAATCTGTAGCTAAACTTTGTGGCTTGATCCCATGTCCAGTGTCTCTTATGTTACAGCTAGGAGCATGCTCCTTTGGTCTGGAGGGAGCAAAGGGGCAATATTAGGGAATCCAGCCTGGTTGTTTTCCAGCCCACTTTCTGTCTGCTCCCCTTGGCTGCACAGACAGTTAGCAGCAGAAGGACTAGGAGAGAGCAGTGTAAGGTGACCAGACGGCAAGTGTGAAAAATCAGGATGCGGCGGGGGGGGGGGGGAATAGGAGCCTGTATAAGAAAAAGACCCAAAAATCGGGACTGTCCCTATAAAATCAAGACATCTGGTCACCCTAGAGCAGAGAGAAGAGAGATTAAGAAAAAGGGGCTTGTTTGTCCTGTACAAACAAGGCCAGGAAGAGGAAGTTGCAGATTGTGTGGAGGGCTGCAAGGAAGGTGAGTCACAACAAGATGTTGGTGAGAGTGCAGGGCCTGGGCCAGGGAGGGCTAAACCGAAGCTAGGCAGAGTCCAAGCACTGGTGGGGGATAGGAGTAGAACTGGGCAGAGACGGAGAATGGCATGTTGCAGAGGATTTTATTTTGAATAGGATTGAAAATGTTGAGATTCTCCCCAAAAGGGACTGGAACCCTGGCTCCCTTTGGGGCCACAGACCTCTGAAGCCCTGGGGTCCCTGGATCTCAGTAGATCTTGATAGTGGCCTGTCCTGTTGCCACGGGCCCTGGAGTCTGATTCTCAGGCAGGTTGCCTGGCGGGCTGTTCCTGAAAGCCTGGAATCCACAGCAGCCCTCCAGGTGGGCTGCCATGGAGCTGGGCAGGTGAGCTGGCAGGAGGCTCGGGGTCCCATCCCAACTTTGTCAAAATCAACCTGTCCCCGCAAAGACGATTCAGTTTTGCTGAATCAGCAAATTCCACTGGCTACAATGTTTCACTGGAATTTGTTGGACCAGCTCCAGTTAGGAGTATTCTGCACTGGGCTAAATGCACTGATACCCAAGGCAGTTGTACCAGCTTGGCCAGGAAGCAATTCCCTGTAGGATACAGAGACTGCCATACATGCGAAAATGGACCAGGCTGAGTCACTCTGCCTCCTTCTGTCCCAGTCATTAATAGTATTTACATTATTTTCATCCTTAGGAGGCTCAAACCCCTAGACTATGTCATGGCCCGGGAGGACTACAGTGTGCCAGGTGCTGCCCATCATTCTATCATGCTGCTGCTTTTTGGGGAGAAGTACAAGCCACTGTCCGGCCTGGCTCAGTAGTATTTTAAGCTGAAGAAGCACTTTCTAAAATCAGCACTTGTCCCTTTAATTCTCTCTTTGGCCCATAGTTCCCTTTGGCCATGCCCTGCACCAGCACAGCAGGAAGGGTGAGATACACACAGTTACTTTGGATAAGCACAGCTCTGTTAATTGAGGCTAGTCATGTGCTCAGCAGATGAAAACTAAAGAAAGTTATCCTGGGTAGGCTTATGACCACAGTTCCTGGTTTAAATCCCTCCCCCATCCCTAACAAGAGCACTGTCCATGCCCTGGGCACTTTTGGAGGTTGTCCAAAAGACTGATGATAAAATTGCAGCCTTGCTATAGAGATTCTGCTAGCATCTGCCACCCTCAACGCACCTGCTGATTGGGGAGAATGCAATGCTTGCAGTGACACCTGGCACTCTGAGTCTGGGGGTGGGAAACAATTTTCAGGACAATGTGTTGTTCTTCAGTGACCTGAGCCATGAGTTTAAAACCTCTCCCTGTGCCATTTGGCTGTATTTGTATTTACGGTGCATCTTAAGGATAGGCCTGTGACAAGAATTAAGGACTGGACAATAAGAGTTTAGTGCCTGGCTCTGTGATGAATTCTGTGTGACCTCGGGAAAGTCATTTACCTTTCTGGGCCTCAGTCTTCCTGTCTGTGGAATGGGAAGAATAATACTTTCCTAATCCACACGGTGGTTATGAAGCTTAATCCGCCAAAGGTTGCAAAGTGATCCCTGGATGAAGGATGTAGAGGAGCCACAGCAATATTATTACTGCAGGTGAGAGGTGCTTGTGAAAGAGTCAGATGCATGGTTGGCTTTTGGAGGCAGGGATGGAGGGGGATTCAGTGTCAATGCAGAGAGGGTGTATGTCTGAGATGAGGCAGGACAGCAGAAAGCGGGGGTGGTGTGTGTGTGTCCAGATGGCTTCCAGGAGAACCTCCAACCAAGGCCTACATGTGGATTTCCTCCACCACTCGCTGAAGCCTGGAATGCCAGGAATGTGCTGCATGGCATTCAAGATATGATCTGAAAAGACAGAGAGAGAAACGAACCCACTGGAATCACAGAGCCGACACTGGGCAGCCGCAGTCGCGCCGGCTTGGGAGACTGGCCCAGCCCCACCCCCCGCCTTGCAAATGCCCAGCAGCCATCAAAAGACGCATTGTGCATTGAGAGTCTGAGTCTCAGTGCCAGTGGGGACAAAGCGCCATTGCAGGGCTGGGTAGCACCGGACTCACCCCCCGGCCGTACGAAGGGACAACCTGCCGGCCTCGGGCCTGGGTGGGATGGTGGACACATGGGCTGCTGCTTTGGTGCCCCTTTGCAAAGGGATCTTTCATTATGGTGCACAGGTAAGCTGTCTATAGGGATATCAGCCCCCTGTATTCTCCTAGCTACTGTACAATGCTGAGCTGTGGGTCCTTTAGACTTGTATCTCACAGCTCTGCTAGACTTGCCAGGAAAGGCCCTAGTGTTCAGGTCTGACTCTGTCAGGCTGCTCACCCACGCACCGAGATAGCTGCTGTTTTCTCTCTTTCCCTCCCATTCCCTTACCACTGGCTTGCCGGTGCCGTTTGCCTTTGACATGCAGTGGGGGCATTCCGCAGAAACCAGCTGTGTCATCAGGGAGGGGAAGGAAGGAGTCATTCAGTTTGCTTGTGCGCTACTTTCTCCTAGGTTTCCCTGGGAAACCTTCAGCAACCTTCTGCCTCCACTTCTGCTTCCTCTTGGGGCAATAGTAGGGCTCGCAGACAGCACCATCTGATGGTGTTTGCCTTTTGAGGTCTGAATGCACATGGCAGGCCCCTTTGTCTTGGTGCTGTCAGGCCTGGTGACCTGATCTGGCAGAGCTAACATGCTAGAGAATGTACTGTAGGGAGGAGTCCTGAGGCGGCATGAAGATTGACTGCATGATCTATTCGGGATGGTTTCCCGCTGGACTGTAACTTCTCTGGGTTCTCTCTCTCCAGAAAAGAGGGGTGGGCCAGATCCTGATGTCAGCTAGTCTGGTGTAAATCTGGAGTGAGTCCGTGGCAGCAGAATCCCTGGGAATTTGCATTGCAGTAGCTGAGTTACAAACCTGGCCCGTTGTTCCCCTGAACCCATTGCTGGAGGAGGCGTTCAGCCCGGGGTTGGGATTCTCTAAGGAGACCTGCTGTTAGGTGTTACAAAATCTCATATCAGCAAAGAGGGGTGAATGAGTCACTGTCACGAATTGCCACGAAACCCAACAACCAGTTTCAATTCATGTATTAGAGCGCTCCTAGTTCCCTTTCCAAGGCTGCAGGAACAAAAATAAACACTGTTGAGACAAGCCTGTCCCCATGTCATCTACACTCCGCTGCTGAGCCCGCTTGAGAAAAATGTCCCTCATGATGTCCCGCCAGGGCTGTTTGGCAAACCCTCCGCAGCAGCAGTGTGAGTAGACGTGACATTGTGGAAGCACTGCCCTTCAGTTTTCTTGAAGTACCATTCCAGCTGGGTCCCCTGGCCGAGAATACCCTACTCTGAGTCTGATCTGCTCTGTCTGCACCATGTGTTCTTCAGGTGAAGAGCCGGATTCCTGTTCTCCCACCCCAGCCATACGTCTGCCCACTTGGTCCAGTCTGCAGAACTACACAGCTGAGCTTCAAGAAAAATGTTTCCCGGAGGAGACCATGGCATCAGGTACTTGAACACTGGAAGGGGAACATCCCACTGGGTTACAGTCAGATAAACACTTCAGTATTGGTGCCAGTTAGCCTCCTGCAGGGCTACCGGCCACACTGGGTTGGAGATAAGTCTCCCCTTCTTATAACAGCAATAAGAGCATTAGGTTTGGAGAAAGGAAAGCAAAAGTGACATGGGGGAAGGACTTGTTAAATGAATACTAGTCCAACCCTAGTCTTTGAGGCAGTGTCTAGCAGACAGGGCATTACATAGGAGTCAGGAGACTTAGAGTCTATTTCAGGCTCTGCCACAGACTCATTTCCTGGCATTGGGCAAGTCACTTCACCTGTGCCTCAGTTTCCCCATCTGGGGAATGGGGATATTGCTACTTACACTTCTTTGTAAAGTGCTTTGAGTTCCTCCGATGTAAAGTGAAATATAAACATTTATATGGGGGCTTCAGCATGTAAGCAAAGCTCACTAAATGAGCAGCCTGGGTCTCTCTTTTCTACTGATAACTATAAATATGGCTTATAATTCCATGTGCAAATGGCAGTTTATTTTACGAACTGGCAAAGCTGACTAAATAAAAAGAACATTAGAGAACAGTTATGGTCAGAAAAGTGACTTACAAAAGCAGCTGCATTGTAACAGTCTCTCATCTCTTAGTGTACGTACATCTTACAAGTCATATCGGCTTACTGATAAAAACAGGATTTTAATCCTGTTATCTCTGCAGAGCTAACGCAGCTGTGGAAGAGCAAGCTGGATTTTAATGCACTTCGGGCATCATTACTGTAATTGCCAGCTAACATTCCAATTCCAGAATCTTTATGGAGATGGTTGATGATGTGTGAAACAGAAAGAATGAGGCTTGATTTTCAGATGCCAGCCTGAGCCAGCAGTTAGGAGAATCTCATTTTGACTGGCAAGATGATGAAAAAGGAGTTATGCAAATGACTGAGCCTCTTGCATTGAAGAAAAGTAATAACTACAGGATCCCCCAAGAGTTGGTTTTTACAGGGTCATGTTACTGCCCAGATCAGCATGCTAAGTGACTGACTTGAAAGCAAGAAGGGATATGCACCACAACCTAGTGCTACTCCTAGACTGGGGCAAAACCAGACAATCATTAAGGGATGTTCCATGGTGAGGGTTGTTAAGAACACAATAATCCCACTATTCTCTCTCTCTCTCTCATTCGTGAGTCAGGGTAATATAAGAGACAGTCTGTAACCCACTACATTTGTTTTAATAGCATGTTGTAAGGTAGAATTTACTGTGTCACCTCTGTGAAAACGGGCAACCACGCTTCTGCCTCTGTGATGTCTTGTTAGGTAACCCCAGGCAGCTGGATCCAGGAGAGCTGTCTGCACAGGTAGCAGGGAGCCCTCTGGAGACCAAGTCCGTGTCATTGGCTGTCGGGGAAGGATTTCCAACTGGTAAGATATTGTCTTGTCCATGATCAGTGTTTCTAATGACAGTGTGTAGCAAAGACTGACCCACCCCCAGATGGATCTTCCCAGCCCACCAGTTTCTCCTCTTTAATATTAGCGTCCAGAGGAACGACTTGGGATGAGCACTGGCCTGACCTGTGTTATTTAAGTGATGTAGCAAATTGAGGGTCAGCGGCATGGGTGGGAAATGGGGGAGCAAACTCTGTGCCAGGCGGGTTTAACATCCAGGGTCATAGCAGGACACAGCTAGGCTGGTCAGATGTCTCCATTTCCCATACTGTGCTATCTTCTTCCTCCTTCTTTACAGTGCCTAACCACCCTCAGAGGCTGTAGGCAATCTCCATTAGGATTAAGGGAAGTTCATAAAAGTGAAAGACTGAGAGCAGCAGATGGAGCAAAGTCAGTGCAGGCAGGTGTGGTGCAAACATCTCCCACCCAGCTCAGCCAGCAAGCCTCCGTGTGGGGTCTGCCACTCTGCAGCTGCGCCTCTTGCTGTTCCCCACAGCTAAGACCTGAGCTGCAGTGCCCTGAGGTCCCAGTCCTGGAGTCTGTCCTCTGCAGAGTCACACTGTGTAACACACAGTTATGTGATGGTTTTGCGTGTGGATGACAGGCCATGAGGATGAGCCTTCCAGACATATCTGGCTTGGCATCTAACCCAATCCCACTGGTCTCATGAACGGTCTAAGGGTGAGGTCAATGCCCAACATGGCCAAGTGGGGTGCTGGTGCCTGGATTATTGTCTTTTTTTTTTTTAATACGTAACAGTTGCTCTTCTTTAATCAGCCGTGTTTCATTTTAAAGAGATCGCGCTCGTGTTCTCTGTCGAGAGTCGCGCTTCTCGGGGTGTCAACTCCCAGCTGCAGGAGGCGGCAAGGAAGAAGCTGTGGGCCCTGGAGAACGACGACAAGGATGTCTGTGATCTTTTCAAGGTGAGAGTCCCAGGTGTGTGCATGCAAGAGCAAGAGAGGGTGGAAGGAGAACTGCTCACATGCATCTTGACTGGATGGGAACCGCAAGGTGATAGGAGAGTAGTGGGTGCTAGAGGCAGACAAAGAGTGGTGAGGTTTTCAAAGATGTCTGAGGGAAGTAGGGGCCCAAATCCCACTCAAAGTTAGCCTATGCAGATAGATGGACGGATAGCCAGTTTAGAGAGAGCGCAATTCCCTTTCATTTTGTGTCAGATGACGTTCACAGACGATGTCGGGATGTTGTAAGACTAAATTTAGAAAGATGCTATGTATTAATGTTCATTGGCCTGATCTATCCTTCTGCCTCTGCTCTTCAAGTCCCATAGTAGTATCGCCATGCTCTTTGCTGATATCTCTGTGGTGGTCTCAACTGCTCAGAGGCTGGAGGACTGGAGGAAAAAATGAGTCCAGCTGCTGGTGACAAGGGAAAGTCTCTTTATCTCAAGGGGCAGATCTACAGCTCTCAGAATCTGAGGGTCCCTTGGATCAAGTCACAGGAGGGAAGGATTTCTTACACCCCTTAAATCCAGCTCAGCAGTAGTTTGGGAGGTGCCCCTGTCTTGATTAAACGCTGCCCCCTCCACCCCCATTGAACAATACAGATATCTGCATTTCGAAAGCAGAAGTGCATTGGTATGTGCAATAAAGTTAGGACAGGATTTTTGGGGAGAGAGTTAACTCCCTCCCACTCATTCTGCTGCATCAAAGAGCATCAGCAATGATAAGGAGAGAAAAACTGAAGAGATTCAGTCTCTCTTTTTGGAAGGACCCAACTGGCACAGCCTCCAGCAGGCAGCAAAGCCCCGCCTGTAACCCTGGCCATGAACTCAGAGTCTCAGAGCTCCAGAATCCTGGTTCTGTCTCGCAGTTCTAAGCCCTTCCGTTATTAGCAAACATGAAATGGACCATGGCCACCCCTTTTGTCCTTCCCTCATAGCATGGCTTTCAGGGCAGAAGTTCTAGCTGAACCCCAGGGCCTTCTCACATCCTTGTGCTATCTTCTCTCTGTAGGAGCTGTCCGCCAGGCTGGTTTGTATCCAGGCCCAGAAGGATCGGTTCCTCCTCACCTTCAAGACCATAGATGAAATGTGGATGTTTTCTACATATTTGGCTTTAGGTAGAGTGCTCATCACATCAAGGAGGGAGCGGGGGTAGCCAGTAAATGGGGAGGTTGAATTAGATCCTCAACTACCCCAAGCAACAGAAAGCCTGTGAGTAGGCATTAAGCCATGCCAGGGATGCCATTGGCTAACAGGGTGAAAAGCTTAATGAACAAGGGATGGGGGATGGTACCCAGCTACAGATCTATGATGTCACTGTCCAGCTCAGTGCAAGAGACACTGAGTCCATATCTGCTAACCCCTTCAGTTGCATACAATGGAACTGGGAATCATTGGTAAGGATGGACAATATCGTCACCAAAGAGATTGTTGTCACACTGATTGCAAACAGCTGCTCTGATGGATGGCAGAAACAGGACTTTGTCCTTTTACAGGCTAGGAGTATATGGAAAAGGAGTGTTTTTAGACTGTGTTCTTTCTTCGCTTTATAAGGCTACGTGGCTTGCTGTTTGGAGCATCTTCTCTTTGACCATGGGTACTGGCTGAACTGTTCTCTGGTGGAGGACACTGAGATCAGAATTACTATAGATGAAGATCACTTGGCCACTATGTACCTGGGTCTGCTACTCCAGGAAGGTGAGAATCAACTGCCCATTTGGGGACATGCATCCCGCAGGATTGTGGTTTAGAGGGTGCAGAGTCATTTTGGGTTCCAGATCACGTGGGTATTTAAGGAACACTGCTAATTGCTTCCCTGCTTCTATTTGCAGGTCACTTCTTTTCCAGAGCAGTGCTCAACGCGCTTCAACCCATGGAGCGGGGAGAGGAAAGCTTAAAGCTCCATGAGAATGAGCTAGTCCACGTGAAGGACATTGGGAAAGAATCAGAATGGGAAGGGGTGTCCTTATCAACAGGTCAACGAGGCCTGGTGTCTGTGGCAGCCATAGAGCCACTACCCCACCCATTTTACCAGTAAGTACATAGGCCGTGATGTTCTACACAAGGGGCCGTGCTGCCCACGCAACGTTTATTCCTGATCATGACACATTTAGGGTCCCCATTGCCAGGGCAGCAGCAAATTCAGGGTACGGGAGTATTCTTATCGCTGAGAGAGATGGGGCAACCCTTTGTACCTGAACCATACTGGTCTGGAATTTCAGCACATTTGTAAGATCCAGGGTTTAATTCTGGTCTCACTTTGGTTTTTCACTGGTGTTGGTCCTTTGACTTCAGTGGACTTACTCGTGATTTATGCTGGTATAACTAGGAGGAAAAGCACAGCCCAAGGTTTATGTGAAGCTGGTTGAAGTTGAAGGCGGCTGAGGAATTACTGTTAATATAATGGTCCTCATGACAGATACCTGGCTAAGTCGTTGTGACATGGGCATCACTGTCAGCAACCATTGTACCTGCTCACTGAAACTCCCCTCCACAGCCTGTGAAATTCATCATGCTTTTAAGTGGGTGGCATTTTATGTGCTACACCAGGGTCACTCAGATTTCTATACCTGTGCTTCTTACATACTGCCACCCTAGCAATACGGCATGCCCGGGGTTAGTGGATTGGCGGCACTGGGCATATGCCATGTGAGCTCCTTCTACATAATAGTCCCAGAGCACTTTTGGTACCCATCTGAGCTTCTCCTTGACAATGTGGCTGGTGGCCTGAGAACACTAACAATTATCAAGTGAACCATTCTCAGAGAGAACTGATGTGTTTACCCAGGGTTTCCTCTGTTTAGGTGGTTTCTGAAGAACAATCCAATGAGCTGCGGCATCTCCAAGGAGATCAGCGGGCCAACCTCTCAGCCAATTGGTGTGTACGCTTTTGTAATAACGCATCTTTCCAACATGAGGCCACCATGGCCCTTACGAAGCTGGGTTCCGCTATGAAAGGGCCTCTCTCGCAGATGCACAAGGTGCATCTCTCTTGCTCCAAGAGTGACACTGGAGTTACAAGAAGCAACGGAGGGGAGAAAAGCAGCATCTTCGGGTTCTCCAGCATTCTGCATGGGGCCTTGAGACGACATGTGCTTTGAAAGACTGACCTTAATAGCCTAGGGCAGAAAGAACTGCCAACAGCCTGTAGCATCCTCTTATATTCTTTCCCCACTTTTCCACCTTTCTTTTATTCCCCCTTCTCTCTAGTGCCTCTGTTTCCTTTGGTCCTGTAGGGCCACACAATTAGCCATACAGGAGTGCACACACCATACATACCAAACTTGTGCCTGCAATCCCTGCAACACCATACAGTAACTGGGTGAACGCATTTGCACACAGTCAGTTCTGGGCATTTGCCTCCTCTTGGGTATGGTAGCCACATGTATAAATTAGACACATAACTAGGTGCAAGTACATGCCTACCTGCAAGTCAGACCATGAAACATTCACAGACATCTCTGGAAAACTCTGTTCTCTGCAGAGTCAGGTTGCTGTGAGCGGCATGACACAGAGAACCTTGCATTTAATTTCCCCCACCTATCTGCATTATCGGGGTTATTTGCAAGGATTTTAGTTTTGTCCATCAGATGTCTGATCTTCTTATATTGCTTAATCCTCCCTCTCCCTGATATCATAAGCATCTTCGCATAAACCACAAAGAGGAGCAGGTTAATCAGGGACAACGGGATCCTGTTTTTATCCACTGCATAAGCATGATCTCTGATTGGCTACCCCACGTCCAACTAGGGAAGGTCCAAATATGCTTAGCAATTGGGCCAACCCACCGACATCAGATTGTTTCCCTTTGTTTCTCAGGCAAGGGGCAGTGCACGGCCACAGAGGATCACAGAGGGAGAGGATGGGATGAACTGAGTTTCTCCATGGGAGACAGCATAGAGGTTGTTGGTTTTCTCATACCAGGACTGCAGTGGTTTGTGGGGAAATCCACAAGCAGTGGGACCATTGGCTTTGTCCAGAGCAAGCACATAGCGGCAGAGACTTGTGAACCTCTGTAAGTATATTGCTACATTCCAGACAAACTCCTGGGGAAGGAGGGCGGGAAGATCCATTCCAGGTATGTGCAGAAAGCCCAGTTTCCTTGCAGGGGCTACATCTAGATTTCATCCCAGGTGAGCTCAAAACCCAGGTTCTCCCTCCAAACACTAAACAGACTGAAGGAGTCTCTGCTTAGAACAGACGTAGCTCAGCCCTCCTCCCAGTCCTGGGTTTCACGGGACAGTCCTGCTTTGACCCGCCAAGGCCCTGGTCCCAGCTGAAGTGAACATTCCCCACATTCAGGACCACCCTAGGTGGGGCAGGGAAAAGGACCCCGTAACCCTGTTTGAGAGGAATCCAAACCGAGTGGTTGTGTGGCCTGAGGCACAGGGTCACAGCGCTGCTCAGCTGTCCTTCCACCTGGAAGGGGGCAGAAAGGCCAAACCTGAGTGGTGCTGCATGCTACGTTAGCCACTTGAAATGTGGCAAGGTTGGTGGGCTGTCACTTTTCCCTTGTCTCAGGCTGGCTGTTCATGTCTGCTAAGAACAGGTACTGTTCTAGGCTCCGGTTTGTTTTAGAGTTACATTGCATTTGTGGCAGGGTCTGGGGAGCACTCTGGGCATAGCGGGTCTGGGGGAGCTCTGTCCCTCTGGCCACAGGGAATCAGGGGGGTGTTCCAGTGTTGCCGGGGTGGGGGAGGGGATGTGTGGCATGGCATGGGCCCACCCCCAAGGAGAAGGGGCCTGCTGGCAGCACAGGGTGCCATCGTACGTCTGGCAACTGCCGGTATGTAAATAGTGCCCTCGTACTGGGGTGGGTGCAGCGGGGCTGCCTGTGCAATACCATGCCCTTGGCCAGCTGCTTGGTCCAGGAACCGATGCCTCCACTCACCCCCTGTACCGTGCTCCATTGCCCTGATGTGGGCCCAGAAATATGTCTGGCGCCTGGCCCACAAAAGGCTAATCTGGCCCTGGGACGGGGTTGGGAGCCTGTCTCTGCCCGTGGTAGAGCTGTGGTGGGGGTGGGGGAATTAGGAGCGGGTGGTCTGGGAGAATGGCACTGGCCGATTCCCACTGGTTTGTGCCCCAAACACAGGGGGAAGTGTTCAGTGTTTCTAAGTGAAGAAGAGAAATCCTCCCTTCTCCTCCTTCCACGCAACGGCAGCGAGCAGCACTACACCAGCCTCCTCGAGGACCTGGCCCGCACTGACATCACCTCTGTGTACAGGCTCGGTGAGTTCCTCCTGGGTGCTACAGCCCTGTCTCTCCTTACACACCTCTCTCTAGCAAGCCCCCTGCCTTACACCCACTTTCAGGCCTTCAAGGGGGGAAATGAGCTGCTAAGCACATGCAGGAGGGTCCATGTCTTGATCAAGTCCTAGGGGCTAGAGGGAGGGGCTATCCAGACCTACCTCCTTCAGGACTTGCGAGATCTGGGCCTTGCTAACACAACCTGGAATTTGGGCGAGTGTTTCTCTCATCTGATTCCAGGACTGGTTCAGGCAGGTTCATCCTAGCGCTAAACTGTAATTCACCAATAGAGGTTGCTGCACTTAACTGTTCCTGGCCTTGGGGAACCTGTGTGTAGGTGCTAAGGTGACACCCCAGCCCATAGTAAATGACCTTCTCGTGGTTTGAGGCAGCTCCTTTGGGAGAGGGGCCCAGCCTGCCAGGGTTGGATGAATTAGTGAAGCCCTTTCAAAAGGACTAAATGTTGAGAGGGAAAAAGAATTCAAAGGATTTTCATGTCAAGTGGGAAACATGATGCGTGTGAGCACTTCTGCTCTTTACCCCAGCGTTTCTAGGCTCGCAGTGGGATTCTGATGGTTAAATGGCTAAAGTGAACGGAAATGAGGTCTGCTTGCTAGAGCAGGGGGCGGGGAGCCAGGATTACCAGGTTCTATTCCCAATGCTTGTTGGGTGATCTTTTGGTAAGATACCCAACCTCGCAGCCTCAGTTACCCCATCTGAAAAATGGGGATAAGAATATTTAGCTACCTCTATTGAGGTTTGGGAGGCTTAATCCATTATTGTCCTTCAGATGGGAGGCAAGAGAGCTGCAGCATTATAAATTCTCTTGCTTCTAGCTTTGTGCTTTAAAGGACACTTTTCTGCAATTATCCTTGAATGCTGCACCTGCCATGTGCAGAGTATGCGAAAAGGAGTGTGAAAGGCAGAGCATGTGTGTCCCCTAATAGCAAGCCTCTACAGGTGAGGGGGTTGCACACATAATGAGAGTGAAGACAGGTTTGAACCCCAGAAAGTACATTAGTCCTTCCCCCACACACACTAGCAATTTGCTCCCTAGAATGCCTCATTGTCAGTGAGAGAAGGCGTTTATAAAATCTCGACCACAAAAGATGAGACCCTTTTGTTTCCTGTGTGGGTGAGATGCCAATACCCAATCAAAAAAACCCAGCTACCATCCAGCATTTGGGAACTGTTCTCCATGTTCTTGCATTGATCCCAGCCCTTCAGGATGAGGAGTGGGGAACTGAAATTCTAGCTGAATGTGGAGTATGAATATAGAAATAAATCCACTTCATTGTGTCAGAGATTTAGCATCCTGGAGAGGAGGCAGCGGAAGCCTTCCAGGACAGGTTTTGCAGTTACAGCGCTTGCCTCTGGCTGCTAGTACTGACCATGTTTTATTTCTGTTGGCCATGTAGCTGGTTTCGAACCCACAGCCACTTTCCCAGGAGGGCCATGTGGTGAGTACATGTGAATGGGGAGCTGTACTCTGTTCCGCTGGATTTGGAGGAGGAATCTCCTTGTGGGGTAACATTTCTCTGTGGTCTATATGTCCCTTTCAGACACTGTTCTCCGGGGGTGTAAGGATGTCCAGCTCCTCGAGACCTGTGGGGAAGCTGCTGCGAATGGCCTGTCCACACCTAGTGACTCAGAGCAGTCTAGCCCGGAAGGCGAAGCACCCCCTACTGCCCTGGAAGAATTTCTTTTGCGGGAGCCGGATGACCTCGATGACCCCAAGTTCTTTATTGACCTGAACGCTGGGCACATGGAGGACTCTGAAGTCTTTGACCCCATACTGACCTTCCTTAACCAAGGGTGCTATGTGGCCCCCTTCCAAAGCCTCTATGACCTCTCCTTTTCCTTCCACCGCTCCACTTTTTATGGCTTCTCCGATGAGGACAAACTGGTCGTGTATCTTGAGGCCTCCAGAAACTGGGCCAAGAGGACTCACCTAGGCTGGGCTCACACCAGACTCTGTTTCCTTCTGGGCAGGCTGTGCATCAAAAGGGTCAAGTTCTCCCAGGCCCGAGTCTATTTTGAAGAAGCCATGAGTGCCATGGACAAGGGGTTTGATGACCTGCCCCTACTGGCTGCACTGCATGTGAACCTTGCCGCCATCTACCTGAAGCAGAAGATGAGGCACAAGTTCTCCTCCATGCTGGGGAAAGCGGTGGCCCTGCTGGCCTGCTTGCCTGGACACTGCTTCAGCTCCGAGATCGAGTTGGAGGTCGTGAAGTACGTCCTGAGGGAAGCCATCATTGTGGGCAATGCCCCCTTGGAGGCCCGGGCCTGCTTTCTTGTCGTCAAGCTTTTCCTACAGTTGGGCAAATATGATGAGGCCCTGCCCTTTGTGGAGCGCCTTCAGTTCCTCTCTACCTGCTTCTCCAGCCAGGACTCCAGTGCCACATGCTTGGACACCACCCCTATCCTGAGCTACCTCTATGACAAGAAGTACTTGCCACACATCACGTTGGCTTCTACCAGGCTGTTTGTTCCCAGTGGCAGAAAGGGGGCGCTGACGCCCGTACGGAGAGCTGGCTTAGTCCTCCAAAATACCTCCAAGCTCTTAGGGAGCCAGCTGGGCAGGAGCAATATCCCAGCACTTGCTTGCCTGTATCTCAGGCATGCATTGGCCTTCTCTCATGAGTGTGGAGCTGTGTCCACACAGAAGACCCTTTGTGCTATCTTGTCCAAAATGTACCTCCAGCATGACATGTTAGATGAAGCACTTTATTATTCAGCCAGAGCTGTAGCCCTTGGCAGGCTGATGAGTGAGGAAGAGGCCTTTGACTCTTCCCTCTCCTTGGGGTGGATGTATGTTCTGGCCAGCCAGCCTGCTAAGGCTCGGGAGATCATGCTGCAGCTCCTGCATTCTCTGCGCGAGACAGACAGTGTTACTCAGGATGGGGCCGTTCACAACCTTCTGGCCATCGCCCTCAAAGAAGAAGGACAGGTGAAGAAGGCAGCAAAGAATTACCTATGGGCCTTAAACAAAGCCAAGGAGACTGGCAACAGGCGGAACCAGGCAATTGCCCTGGCCAACTTTGGACACCTGACTCTCTCGTGCAGGGCAACTCAGCTGGCAGAGAGCTACTTCCTGCAGTCTGTTCGACTGTACATTGAACTCCAGGGAGGGGAAGATTCAGAGATAGAGCTCGTGCAGGTCCTGCTGTGGCTGGCAAAGGCCCTGGTGAGCAGACACAGGATAGAAGACAGCAAACTCTGTTATGAGCTGGCACTGGGGTTTGCCCTGAAGTCACACAATGTGAAGAGTGAGTATATGAATTAGGGTTTTGTTGAGGGAGGAGGGTATACAGGAAAGGTACTTGTCTTTCTGCTGAATCTTCTGAGATCTCTAATGTACCCCATTTAATCGTACCCCCCTCCCCATACCATACAGGTCAGCTTCATATCACTGAGTCCCTCTGCCATTTCTACAGCAAAGTATCCCCAAATCCTGGGGCCTGTGTTACCTACCATGAGCACTGGGTATCCCTGGCACAGCAGCTCCGGGACAGAGAGACAGAAGGGAAAGTCCTGCAGACTCTCAGCCGGCTCTACCAGACTCTACACATGCCCAAGTAAGTCAGTCCCATAGCCATACCCATTGCAGAGGTTGCTGGTTGGGAGTCTCTGCTTAAGACCAACAGCCTCCTCGCAGATGTACAGGGCAGGGTCTAAAGTGGGCCATGAAGAAGGGGAGATTATAGGTGTGTTATAGCACTTACTGTGCCTCACACTCTATCAGCAGAAGTCATGGAAAAGACAACATTTGCCAGCCTTTACTATGCCGTCTCTGCCGATATCTCATATTGTAAGTAAAGGGGGAAATGGTTTAATTACAGATACAACCATAAGGTAACCTGGCAAATGTTGAACTTTTAATAGCGACCACTATGCTAAAGTTGGCACCTATGGTTTTAGCACTTCTTCTTTTAAGACATAGTCGCTGTCCCTAACCACAGTAGGAACTCAACCTCCAACACTCTAAATACCCTTCAGCAAAAATCTGATGGGTCTTGCATTGTGTCATAGAGATCAATAGGCTCAGAGCTCTCTCAGATCAACTGAGGGTGCAAATTTTAGGGGGAAATACCTCCTAGGAGAAAATACCTCCTAGGGGAAATGCCTGGCTTCCATTGCCTCTCGATGCACAGACAGATTAATAGATTCACAGGCAAGAAGGGCCCATTGTGATCAGCTAGTCTGACCTGTAAACACAGGCCAGAGAACTTCCCCCAAATAGTTCCTGATGAACAACAGCATATTTCTTAGGAGAAACATCCCATGTTTATTTTAAAAATTGCCGTTGATGGAGAACCCACCACAACCCTTGATAAGTTGTTCCAATGGTTAATGGTTCCAGCTGTTAAAAATTTACACCTTATCTCCAGTCAGAATTTGTCAAGATTTCACTGTACCTTGATCTGCTAGATCAAAGAGCCCATTATCAAATACTTGTTCCTTGGGTGACTCTGGGGAAGTTACTGTTTCTTGAGGCATAGGTTGGAAGGCTGTCAAGGACCATCAGATCATCCCGTCTGACCGCCTGTGTATCACAGGCCAGGGAATTTCACCGTTACCCCCTAGATTGAACCCAATAACATGGTGTTGATTAAAACAGAGCTGCCAGAAAGACACCCAGTCTTTATTTGAAGATGTCAAGAGACGGAGGGTATGGTTACACTTACAAGATTATAGCGCTATAGGTTATAGCGGTCCCCTTATACAGTAATATGTATAGCGCTATTGTATGTCCACACTCAGATGCTCCTGCGGTATAGCATGGCCACATTTGGGGCACTTAATGCGGCATTAAGAGCAGCGCATTAGGGCAGGTATCCCAGCATTCAGCTGGGTGCAACGTGCTTTTTAAACGAGGGGGGTGAGGGGGGACGCGTTGTGTGTATGCGGAGGGAGAGAGACAGTGGTTTTTCCGTTTTTCTGAAAGCCTGTCAGTGAGCCTCCGTTCACAGAGGGCTTTGTTTTCACACAGGCTCCCTCCTTAAACATTTGCATTGCTTATCTGCCAAGTTAAGAAAGAAACTCTAAAGAGGTACTTCCGCATTCCTCCAGCCGAGTTCAAAACAAAGGGAAGAGACGTCAATTGCCTTAAATGGCTCTAGGCATCTCCAGAGATTACTTGTAGCGCAGTGGGTGTCCACATTCTTCCTGTAGCGCTACAGCAGCTGCGCTACAGCCCTTATTCCCCATGAGGAGGTGGATTAATAATAGCGCTATAACTCAGCAGTTATAGCGCTATTAGTGCCTTGCCAGTGTGGACGGGGAGTAGGTTATAGCGCTCGTGGGGGCTTTATAGCGCTATAAAGTGCCAGTGTAACCATGGCCGGAGAATCCATCACTTCCCTTGGTAGTTTGTTCCATTGGTGAATCACCTTCCCTGTTCAAAATTAGCACCTTATTTCTAATTTGAATTTGTCTGATTTCAACTTCCAGCCATTGATTCTTGTTGTTTAATCTTGTTGTGTAAGCTATTTGTTCTTGTTGTATTAAAGAGCCCTTCAGTACCCACCGTTTTCTCCCCATGAAGGTATTACACTCTGTAATCAAATCACCTCTTAATCTCTTGAACAGATGAGGCCAGAGGGGACAGGGAGGCGTGCAGAGTTTGACAGACAACTGTAGTATTTAGGGTTTTTTAGGCAAACGTGTTGAGTAGCACTGAGTTAGCGCCAATCACTGTGGAACACTTAACTGGCCAGGCATGTGGTCATGCAGTAATTTGGATGTTAACCTGCCCATGCAAAGTCATAGTGATCTCAGAGGGAAGGAATGTAGGCAGCAGACCCTGTCCTGTGAACTGCTCCCTCCCTGAATGATAAGGACAGCTGGAGTCTGGGAGCCCCAAGGACAAAAAACAAACAGGCAGAGCCGCCATATTGTGCTGGCACACCTGCATGCCACTGCCCCCTTCTGGATGAAAAATGACACGCTCAAGTGCTTGTCAGTTTGCCCGCTAGTGGCCTGGAGAGAGGAGCTAGGCCCTGGTACTGTCGCTAGTGGAAGTTCCCCTTTAGCTGGAGCAAATGGCAGAGAGATGTGTTTGGGGAACCAAATGTTGCTGACTGCAGGGTTGAAGTCTGTAAGTACTCGTGGCTCGCGTAGTTGGACTATGCCATTGCATGCAGCAGCAATTTGCTCTGCATGGGACTAACCTTTAGGGTTAGTGCCAGGGAGCTGAAAGGAAGGTGGTCCACATGGGGCCATGACAAAGTGGGAAGGAGCAGAATGTTTTGCTGCGCTGCAGTTTTACAAATTTCTCGGTAATGACCCGATCACTTGTTAACCCTACAGGTCCCTGAGACGGTCTCTGGACTGCACCAAACAGAGCTTAAGGATCTTCATCGACCTGGGGGAGACAGCCAAAGTGGCTCAGGCCTGGTTGCAGGCTGGGAGGCTCTATTATCTCCTGCAAGAGGATGAGCTGGTGGAAATATATTTCCAGGTAGGGTGTGGGTGGCTGGAAGAATTTGACAGGGCAGCTTTTTGCTATTAATCTATAGGTATGGCTACTGATCATCCAGTAACCCGATTGCTAGGAGTGTCTTCGGCAAGCAGATCACAACCATGCAGAAGGTCCCCTCACTGTTAATTGGCAACCACCAACTAAAGGAGAAGTGACCACACTGGTGTGTATGGAATAGCAGGTGTTACATGCACGGCCTCTCCCTCCAGCCACTGGGGTTTGGGGACTTCCTGAGGGAAAGGCATTAGATTCAGCATGTGAGAATAGAAACTGGGATTTTCAGAGGGATTGTCAGGGGTTAGGGGCCCAAATCCCATTGAAAGCCATATAGATTAAAGAGCAAAATCTGAAGGGAAGTGGTGGAAGCCCCATTTGCTTAGGTTTAAGAACAGGCAGGACAAAGCGTTAGCTCACGTGGAATAGGGAATAATCCTACCTTGCCAACTGGGTGGACTGGACAGCATGATCTAGTAGGTTCTGTCCATCTCTATTTTCTATGATTCTAGCATTTGAACAGTAAAGGGGAAAATCAGCCCATAATCTCTGGTGGAAACATTAATTGTGGGAAGCAATCTCCTTTAAAGAGAGTGCTCCCCCCATCAGCCCCAAACAAAGCACCGCTGAGGGTTGCTAACGGCGTGATCTGCTGCTAGGATGTGCAGTAAAGCAACAACTTGGATGCACAGCATCAGAAACCCTTTAAACTGGTGGGACAGGCTGGCACGGGGGTTAGTGTTAGTAACAGAGGAGAGAGACATTCACCTTTACGTCACCAGCATGAATCTGAATCTAGACAGCAGTGGCTGGAAGTTGTCAGTATCAGAGGGCTGCTCATTGACCTATGTGTAATGAATGGGTGGCCTTAGCCTCAGCCTACCTCCTGATGGTCAAGTGTTCACAGCAGGCAGATCAATGGCGCCATCAATGGTAGCAATTAACGCCCTGGCTGGCGGTTTCAGCAGGGAGGCCATGGATTTAATGAGCAGTGGAGAGTGACCTCTCTGTAAGGAAGGGGAAGCCTAGGCTGAATATCAGGCAGCAATTCCCAGCTGTGCAGGTCTCGCAGTCTGAGGGAAGATTATTTATAATACTAAACATACAATAAGGAACAATCCTGCACTGGCTGGGAGATGGCCTAATAGGACCTTGTCGCCAGATTCATCACTGAAGCAAGTGGGTGCTACCCCCCTGATGTCAACGTAGCTACACGTGGTCTCTTCGGCCATACATTCGACTCAGCTGGTTTTCTCCACTCTAGATTTTGATTCCCTCAGCACCCTTCGAGGTGGTTCCACCAAGTCATGGCTAAAGCCCAGCAGCAGGGCAGTGTCTGGGGAAAGTTCACACCGTCCCTGGCTGCTCTGTTCCACTTCCTGGGAATAATATTCAGATGTCTTTGGTTTCCAGGGATGTCAGTCTGGCACATCACACCTGCATTGCAATTTATGTTCCAGTCCTAATGTCAAAACTGCACACATGTAACTTACAAATGCAATTATCACACCTAGCTGTGCGTGCATAGCAGTAACCGTGCCTCCAAATGCAAACGACCGGTTGGTCACCTAATTGCATGCATAGCTGCTGCAGCTGAGAATGCACATTATGCAGATGATTAGCTCTGAAGACCTGGGCCTACGCTGCTGATTTGTTATAGTAAAAAATCACCCAGAATGTGAATGTAGTGCTGCCTCCTTCTGGCTCTCAACCTGACTCCTTCTCCTTCCAGGCTGCCATACAGACTGCTCTGAAACCAGGGGAGTTGTCCTTGGCCATGGACCTGTATGAAGAGGCTGGGGATATCTTTTTCAATGGCAACCGAAACAGGCACCGAGCAGTGGAATATTACAGGGTACCTACCCCACCGAGCATGACCCTGCTGTTCAAACGGCCCCAGCGGAGTGGTCTGTTTTGTGAAGCCGTTAAAAGGCAATAGAGAAGCTGAAAGGGGGAAATGTTGGGGCAGGGGGTGGGATGTGTCCGAGCAAGAGAGCAAAGACAACCTCTGTTCCCTGCTGGGCATGGCCGGAGACACAAGGCATCAGGTAACCCGGCTCTGAAGCCCAGACTCCTCCGGCAGTAGTTGCTGCCTCAGGAAGACCTCAGCTGTGAGAGGTGGGCAAGGTTTCCTAGGAAGCCCGAGCCATTGCTTCCCTGGAAGCTCACAGGATATACCGAGCAACCTTGGCTGTCTTTACACAGAATTACATTGTACCCAGGAGAACTGAGTTCAGAGGCTTGCAGGGAAAGTGCGTGGGCTGTAGGGATGCTTCATGGCAGGGCAAACAGCCAAGGGCAGAACGTGCCAAGTGTGTTGGGCTGAGAGCAGATGCCATTTATGGTTCTTACACAGCTCCCGTTACTATAGTGCCTACAAGGGCTTTCCCCTCAGAGGTAGGCAAGTGTCATTAACTCCTGTTCATAAGGGCTCAGGTGGAGACACCAAGCAATGTGTTCAGGTCACACAGAGTCTCTGGACAGGGAAATGAACATGGCTTTCATAGTTCCAGGCTCATGGCCTGACCCCTGCACCATCCTTCTTCTGTAGCTGGCACCTTGGGCTACTCTGTGCAGTGCGGGTTTAAACTGGAACTGCCCAAGATGCTGTGGGCTATTGTCCCCTCTCTCCCCAGGGAGGTGCCGTGCCTTTGGCCAGGAAACTGAAGGCCACTAGGACAGAGCTGCGACTGTTCAATAAACTGGCCGAGCTGCACATTGGGCTGCAGGGCTATGAGAAGGCCCTGGAATTTGCCACACTGGCAGCCAGGCTCAGCAGCAGCGTAGGTGAGTGGTTCGGTCCCCAGGCCTCAGAAGGAGTTTCCTGTCCCGTGTCTTTTCCAGAGTCAGTAGGTGGGCTGGGGGAGGTGGGGAGAGAAAGAGAGAAAAGTCTGTCTGAATGTATTGGCCAGGAAGGTAAGTTGTTCCTAGTTTAATGAAGGCTCTGAATGGTCTTTTACTGTCTCAGGGTCAAGTCTTTTTTAAGCACATGGCTGGGGCCCCGGCTGATAGTCTCATGGAATGCCCGGCTCTCCCACACTGCTGTGGGGGAGGCCTGAATCTGTTGGGAAATTCGTTGTTCCGCCAGAGCCTGGGATATTCAGGGCAGTTGTAACTTGGTGAAGCCTCACTGCCCTGGTTCTTCTTTCCCCAGTGGAACTCCTCACCGCCCTGCATGGGAGTAGTTTACCTGTGCAAGAATTGCTTCTGCCAAAGACAATATACAGCTCTTAGCTGCAGTCTGTGTTGAAAAAGCCCATGCGGTCCTGGCATACCCAGAGAATTATATATATTGACTTATATACACAGAGTCATTCATCCCCTGTTAACCTGTGCCGATGGTGACAACGATCCTGTTGATGGCCATGTTCCCAATGGATCATCTCCATGTCCATTCTCACCCATCCCCTCATTCACACATGTCCACGCTTCCCCTGACTGTGAAGCACATCCATTCCAGAGTTCCTCAGGGTCCCTGGGCTCCATGCTCAGTTGCCCAGGAATGGAAATGATTTCTAGCTGGCTGCAGTATCATGATATCTTTTTCCAGGAGATCAGTTGCAAGAGCTGGTTGCATTTCACCGCCTGGCTACAGTGTACTATTTCCTGCAGATGTATGAGATGGCGGAGGACTGCTATCTGAAGACACTTGCCCTGCACTCTCCAGCGCTGCAGTGTGCCGAAGAGGCCATGTACTATTCCAAGGTTTACTGCCGCCTTGGCAACCTGACCCTGCACAAACTGAAGGTGAGACGTGTCTTTCCGTGGTTTGCTGTGCTGAATATAATGGTCTCGCTGGAGTATCTGCTAGAGTATCCCCATGTTTATCCTGAAATTCAGCTGCTAGAACAGGGGGATCCCACATTAGTGTAGTCAGAGATCCAGGGACTGGGCACTTCAGTTCAAACCAGTTCCTCATGTTTTCCCTTGTCCTTTGTGGTTAGGATGAACAAGATGCCGCTGCCTACTTCCTGTTGGCCCTGGCTGCTGCAACCGAGCTGGGAGACCAGAAACTCCAAGGTGCCATTCATGCCAAGCTGACTCTCATATACAATGCTCCCCTGTGGCACAAGGGCCCAGACTGGTGTGCTACATATCGGGCCAGGTGGCTGAGCGAAGGAGGACATGTTGTCTGAGAAGCCACCTCATGGGACCCACATGCTCCAAGACCCACATGCTCCAACACGGGACACTGCCAAACCAAGTTATCTTCTTACCTCATTGCTGAAGGGCGGCCATGTGCGTTCAGAGCAACAGCAAACAGCACACGTATAGTCCTGCACCCCGGCCTGTTCCCGAACCAGGTTATCTTCACACATCAAACATTCAGATGGAAAGACCAGCTATTTGAGACGAGACATCTTCTCCTGAACTCTCCCGCAGGGTTTGCTCTTGGGTCACCTGCAAACCGGATGAAATCATCATCCCAGCCTGGTCGGTTAGCATCAACAGAAAGCACATAAATAGGACACACCACCACCCGTACCCCACTTCCAAACCAGACTCACTGCATGTGCTCTATTACATGGGGGAGGCTAAGTGGCAACTCAGTTATCGGCCTGAGCTAGGATGGAACCAAAGTCCAGTGTGTGGGAATGCACGTGATGGAAGTTATGGAAGTGGCCACTAGATGGCACTCCAAGAATGCAGCTGATCTGAGGAGACAGGCGCTGAAACTGATCCCTGATGGTGGGAAAGTGTTGTGTATGGTCATTGGTCTGACGCTCATCCCAGAGAACACGCCCTTCCCACCTGCAGTTCTACAGACTTGGGCTGAGCAAATGGCCTTTGGGGCCATTGGTGGGAGTTTTGGCTCTAATTCCGGGGTATGTTAACGTGTCCGATAGCAATTGTATTATTTATTTCTGTATTTCCTGTTCAGTCTGTCTCCTGTGAATGGACAGATGAGGTACACAGATGCCACAAGCACACAGGGTCAGTTATCAAGCAGCCCTCCTACAAAGTACCACCAACTCCTTCTAGTGAGAGGAAGGCAAGATGTATGTTCCAACAGCTAGTCCAGCACCTATCTGGGGACAGTAAATAGGTGGCATTTTCCCATGCAGGAGGAGGAACTGTTCTCCCTAAAGCCACAGGCAAAGGGTAAGACAGGGTTCTGGCTTTGCAGCATGAATGACGTGGGAAGAGGGAGAAGCCCATGGGTCGGCCTTCTGCCTGCACAGGTGAGGAGATTGTTAGCCTGCAGCCCTTGCTGTCACTTTGTGCAAAGCTGCAACATGCACCCTACGTCATACCCCAGTAGGTGCACAGGGATGATGAGCTATGGTCATCCCCTCAGTCACAATGGCCTTGCCTCCACGGGGCTGTGCTGCACCCGTATGTCAGATGGGAACCCAGACTAGCTCCCATTGGATTGCACTAGGTCTGTCTTAATATTGGTGCTTGCTGGGAAGAGGGGGTGGAAGAGGCTTTTCTCTCTGTCCAGCTCTTTCTTCCTGTCCTCAGCACCTCTGCTCAGGGACAGTCAGATTTTGGCCTGGATGTTGCACAAGGAGCAGCAGTAGCTCTGCAGGTGCCGTCTCTGCTCTGGCCATGATCTGCAGCCCAATCCTTCCGCTGCTGATTTCTAAATATTAGCACCTTGCACTGCTGGGAAATTTCAAAGGAAAATCATGTTGCAAAACTTCTATTCTTGAGCCCTTTGCATCCACTTCCTCTTACAAAGTATGAAGCCCTGTCAAGGGCTGGTGTGGGGGCGGGAAGAGATTCCAAGACCCAGTGTGTTTCTGTCGCTCCCATTCCCATCTGTCCATGTTATATTTGATGGGAATGGGAAGTGAGTACATATCTGCTGCCCAAGGTGTGATGGGAAAGAGGGGGAGTGATGGTGGGAGGGAGTGTAACACACTCCATAATGCTACAAATCCTTCCTGTTTGCATAGCCCCTGGAACCCCAGGGGTCTCAGCTGAAAGGCAGCCAGCCATTGTGGGTGGGATGGCGTGGAAGGGAAAGGGGGAGCATGGCAGCCACTGTTCTACCCCACCAGCACTGCCCAGCAGGGAGGGGAAGTGACTGCATCCTGCAAAGCCCAAGTCTGACAGCGACCACCTGGCCTGTAGAGTGGAGTGGCTAACAGTCGTCCTGTGCGGGGACCACCCATGGCACAGGTGGCAGAAGTCACAAGGGTGTGCTGTGCAGATGGTGGGGTGCATGCAAAAAGAGCCTCTTCACGCCAGCCTGCTTTGTGTCTGAACGCCTAGTCCTTGGGCTAGGTCCCGTGACAGTAGCTGGGGAAGGGGGAGAGGGAGAGGGACTGTGAAGACCGCTGGCTGCCTGCAGCAATGGTTAGCCCCTTGTATTTTGTTAGATCAGCAGGATGGGGCACAGTGTGACGGTTTGACCTGCACAGGGTGCTGGAGATGTAGAAAGACGCTTTAGAGAGCGGCAACGGAACAAGCAGGAAGGCAAGTGCCAAGTACACACAGTGCTACTGAACACCTAGCTAGCACCTGGCAATAGGTGACTTGACTGTGTTCTTACCACGTCTGACCACGAGAGGGCAATAAATCACAGTTCTTCCAGCCTGATGCTTCTGAGTCCTGACTGAAAACAAGGAAGATTTTTAGGATCAATCAAGGATCAATTTTTGATTGATATGGATTTAGGAACAGGTGTGTGTGTAGGTGTACATGTGTGGGTGGGTGGGTGGGGAGGGTTTAAGATGCTGAGGCCCGGTGCTCCAGGAACACCTGTGAAGGGCTCCACGTTTGGACTCCTAGAGGCTTATGTCCAGTCCTGTCTTCATGACAGGCCGAGAGCTTTTTCATACTGTTTTTATTTGTTTGTGATTCCTAACAAATGACATTTATTGCCCTAATGCTTTTTGCAAACTGGCTTCATTCCCAGTTCTGAGCTGCATGGAGCATCTGTCGACACAGCAATGGATTGTTTGCTGTTTGTTTACCTGAGCATGACCAGTCAACAACGCCATCAGCCTGTCAACCCTGTGCTGGGAATACCCTGGGGGAGGTAAATCCTAATCCCATCCAAAGTACTGCAGGCTCTTAAAAGAGCCATTAGCAGACCGCTCGCCTCCTCTTGCTGGAGTCTGCCCAGCCCGAGCCAGCAACCTCCCGAGATACTTGAGGTTGAGTTTCAGCCTCTTTTGCTGTCCAAAAGATAGGGATTAAAGAAGTCTCCCTTTTTCATGGATGAGCTCAGATCAGCTGAGTGAAACATGGACCTTGCCTTAGTTTGTTGGCTCTGTGGGACACAGAGTAATGGATAAGGTAAGGGTAAGGGAATGCTGTCCCTTGGGATGGGAGGCCAAGCACTAGTATTGCTTCAGTCTGGCAATGCCTAAAAGTGACCTGAGGTGCACTACAAAGGCACATGAGGCTAGTGAGGAGGAAAATGGGTTTTTATTCACGTGTCTGGTCATGGCAAGGAAATTCCAGCAGTCAACATCTCTTGGGTGGCAGAGGATGACCCAGAGCTTTTCCATGATGTCACATGGAAAATCTAGGACTTGAGGTAAAATGTACAATGGTATCTGGATTTTAGCTTTGGTTCCTCATCGAGTTCTTCATAGATCTTCTAGCTGAAAGGAGAGTGAAATACAGGGATCTGTGGCTTAGGGCTCAAGATGAGTAGTCCCGTAGTCCAGCCTTGGGGCCGGCTGGAGTGTAGAGCATTCTGAAGAACACAATTAAAGAGCTTGATTCTCATTTGCACTGACATCCCTTCACCAGACTCTGGTAGTGTAAGTGTGGTGTAGCTTGCATGCACTTTAAGCCCCATTGGTATTTCCAGAGAGTTATAAAGGGTTCCTTCTCTTCCAGGATGCTCACTGCCACGCCTCTCAGCCCCGGCTAAAGGGCACAGGGTGCACCAAAGACCCAAAATAAGGGACATAGAAAAATCACTTAGGCGGGGATGTCAAATGCTGTCAGATTCCTTTCGTTAGAGACAATAACTCTTCCTGCTGCCTCAGCGTCAGGCTTTTGCATTTCTGGTGTTAACCACATTCAACAACGGAAGTGAGAGAGTCTCAGGTGTGAGTACAATGATGAGGTTAAGAGGAGTGATGTCACCCAAAAAGAGGGACCCAAGAGAGCTCTGCCCGTGTTTATTCCTGGCTAGATTTGATCCGGAGTTCACAATGGCTACTTTCAGCTCATATATCATCTAATCTGAGGCACTTTCACTTACCAGCTCATGCTGGTCTTTATTTGCATCTTCTATTATTACTGATTAATATTTGTATAGTGGTAGTGCCCAGACGCTGCCGTTAGACCCTGTATTGCTAAGCGCTACCACAGACACAGGAAGATCGTTCCAGCCCGGAGATTACTATCTCGCTATCTTAGTTTGCATGTATTCTTGTAGAAATTAAATCACCCTCACAATTGGTGCAAACTAAATTCCTCTTTTAAAAAAAATTCCTTTCAGTCTTAATTATCTAAGGTCTTATTTCTAATATAGGTGAGAAAATTGTCCAGGTCAGCAGCTGGTGTGGCTCAGTGTAGCTCCACTGAAGTCAATGGAGACAGGCCAAATTGCTCCACCTGACAATCTGGCCCATGTTTGTAACCTTTCAGGGCCCCTTTAAATTACAGCAAATGATTTTGTGCTGCCTGGGAAAAATAAATAACAGAAAGAATCTCTTCTTGGGAATGTCCCATGTAGCTCCTGTTCCCTTCCCCACAATCCTGTCAAATCTGGGCTGCTTTCCTGGCGGGATGTGAGGTCATGATAGCCAGGGCTAATTCAACTGAATAATGCTTGGAAATAAAATATCAGAGGGGTAGCCATGTTAGTCTGTATCCACAAAAATGAAGAGTCCACTGACAAACTAAAGACTAACAGATTTATTTTGGGGCCATAAGCTTTTGTGGGTAAAACCCCACTTTTTCAGACTGCATCCTGAAGAAGTGGGGGTTTTTTACCCACGAAATCTTATGCTCAAATAAGCCTGTTAGTCTTTAAGGTGCCACCGGACTCCTTGTTGTTTTTGTGGAAATAAAATGAAACTTGGAGAGATCAGTCACTCCCTGGATTACCTGCTACCATGCCAGCAGCTGTGCGTGTGCCCTGGGGAGTGTGAAGACATGGTGTTCCTCCAGCCATTAACACTGTATCATGGGCAAAGAGAGAGCGAATAGATGCTTTGTGACTTTGCAGCATTGGAAGCTGGAGGTGGGCCACGTTCCAGCTCAGAGGGGACTCTGTTCCGTCCCTGGCAGGAAGAGGACAGGAAACCCACCCGCATGGGGAAAGTGAGATGCCCAGTGCCGCACAGTGAGTTGGCGGAAGAGGGAGGAACAGAATCCGGATCTATTGTCCTGCAAGGACTCTGCAAAGTTCTCCCTCTGAATGGGAGGTGCTTGGGAATAACTGTCCTTTGGAATGTGCATTGGGTCTGTGCCTATGTTGCTGCGTCTGTGTGTTTGTTACCCTTACTGTCCGTGGGGGAACAGGGCAGGGGAGGGGGATCAAGGAATGGAGAAGCAAGACGTGCTGCAAACCAAGACTCGGGTGC
Source organism: Dermatemys mawii (assembly GCA_007922305.1). Lineage (NCBI taxonomy): Eukaryota > Metazoa > Chordata > Testudines > Dermatemydidae > Dermatemys > Dermatemys mawii. Next base: position 1,116,971 of record ML677358.1, read on the forward strand.
ATTGGCAGAGCTGGTGTCTGTGTACACAGGCCTGGAATAGCAGAAGCAGCTGCAGGTCAGGATTGTAGTGCATAGGCAGAGCTGTGATGAGGAAGCTCCATCACGTAGGACATGGACAAAAGGCTGGACCATAGGAAAAATCCTACCTTGGCAAGGGGGACAGACCGAGAGGTCTAATAGGTCTTTCTCCATCATTGGTCTCTATGATTTAAAGCCTCTATCCACCCTGCAGCTGGTGTTATCCACCACTCTCCATCCTTCTTTCTCATGAACGCTAAATTCACCCCAAAGAAGCAGAGTCCAAGGAGGTTTGGATCGCATCTCTTCTCACAACATCAAATTGTGCTGCTCCAATCTGGGGCCCTCGCCCTGGGCAGCACATGGCTCTGTCTGAGTCTATACGCTGGCCTCAGCTGGGACTTGGTCTCTGCTCATGGAGATTGTTTGATTCGCCTTTCAGCAAAGGAGGCTGAAAATGGCACAAGAGGGGAAAAGGGAATTTGTTGGCCTGTGACAACTAAAAACAACAGATCCAGTCACTGTGCCTCCCAAAGACTATGGTAGAAATCTCCCAGCTAGGGCATCACTAAAGATGAGCATGGGCTCTAGCACGTGCATTTCCAGCAGCTGGATCTGAGGCTGTTCTCACTCACGCAGAGTTTGCACCAGTCTAACTCCTCTGACATTAGCAGTCACTCCTGATTTACACCAGTGTGACAGCACAAGCCAGCACTCCGTGTTCAGATTCTGTTAATGCCTCAGGGGTCCTTTTATGGGCCTGAAAGAAAGGGAGATCGGATTTCAGTTCTTGGACACTGGAACTGCCATGAGAAGAACAGATCTTGTGTTTTGAAGCCCCATAAATGGCTTACCAAGGCACAAAACAAAACAAAGCCAAAGCCAAGAAAACCCTCTGAAAAATGTATCTCAAGATAAAGACAGAAATGTCTAAGCTAGCTGGTTTCCTTTGGTTTAACATGGCTACCCCTGTGTCCTGAGGAAGATGGATGCCCAACAATAATAACAACTACAAGATTTTGCATAATACTAAGGTGTCAAACAACAGCCCTTCCAACCTCAGAGGAAAATATCTTGGTTACCCAGCAAACTGAGTTAGCCACCCAAAAGGTGGCAAGTGGTGTTAAAGTCTATATCATCATACATTTAAATGTAAGGGAGCATAACAGAATGTTAAATATGGAAGTAGGTTATGGAAGTCATGTTTAATTTTGCTATCTCATATAAATGTGATGGAAGGGATGTTATGATGGTAGCATCCCAGTAGGGGATAGTATGTTTCTATATAGGATAATGGCTCAGAATGTAGAGAAATCCACTTTCAGGAAGGGCATGAGAAGAGAGGATATGTGGAAGATAGGGTTGCCACCTATCCCAAGATTGTCCCTTTTATGAATAGCTATCCTGGGAGATCTGTGAAGGTGCTCAGTACACATTGCCAGTTTTCCAGTCTTATGGATCATCCTGGATGTCCCAGTTTTTTGTAGTTCAAAGTTAGCAACTCTAGTAGAGGAAGGATTAAAACCTGAATGTTGCACGGTCTTGGCTCTTTTGTCTTACCCTTTAATATTGAACAGAAGTATCAAGTTGTACAAACTAACTGTCATGTTTTTATCATGAAAATTAAAACATAACTCTGAAATGTTGCAATATAAATTGTGCTGCCTGATGCGCACTAAATGAAAAAGGAAGGAAAGAAAGAGAGAGAGCAAGGGGTGAGTTCTGTTCTATCCTCTGGCTTTGACTCATGGCATGACTTGGACATGACAGCTTGCTCATCTGTAAAATGGAGCTTATCCCACTTTGGGAAGGTGCCTGGAGATCCCCACATGAGACACGTTGTAGAACAGCAAAGCTTTAGCGTCAAATCCCTAGTTTCCAAAGGATTGCCCTGGCCTGCTAACACCCTGCACCAACATTTCTTAATGGTTTATATCCAGGTTGTTACACAAGTTACTTACATAATGCAAATATCCAGGATTGTCCAGCAAAACCCCACAACTACTATAAAACCAGACAAAAAACCCTTTTATGTAATAAGGGATCATGAGACTCAGGGTGTATCTTCACAGCAAACAAATGTGTTCTGCCTTTGGGATAGTTAACGGCTTAAATTGCAGTGAAGACACAGCAACTCAGCTTTAACTCAGGTTATCAGCTCCACTTCAAGCCTATAAGGGAGTGGAGATAAACTCAAGATGAGTTAACTAGAGTTAAAAGCCGACTTGCCATGTCTTCCCTCCTGTTTTAGTCCAAGTCAGATAACATGAGTTAAGAACGTTTTATCTGCAGTGTAGATGTATCCCAAGAGTGAAATATTCAGAAGTGCTCAATGGTCCCTAACTCTACTCCCACTGAAGTTAATGAGGAGCTTTATAAAATCCCAGTTTCTGGGTAAGGGACTTTTTCCCCCTCATATAAATATTGTGCTGACAGTTGGAGCCATACGGTGGCTGGAAACAGTGCTCTGCTTAGGGGTACAGAAGGGCTGTGCTCCCATAAAAGCCCGTTTGAGGAGTTCTAGCTGCCCCAACCAGAATATGATTTGGGTAGGGTGAGCTAGATGGGAAGTACACACCGCAGGGGACACCTGCAGGGGCAGAGGACACCCGTCATACAAATATTCTGTTATATGGCCTCATGAGCATAGTGTCCAAGCACCTGCCTAGTGTTTAATTATAGAAATAACTACAGCTGGTTGTAAAATGAAAACAACATGCCAGGGGTTAGCTGGGAAGGGGCGTAGTGCTCTTGTTATGTAAGAGTTTGTTCTTCCTCTTTCAAAGGCGCTGTGGAGATCGGGGCCAGTTTCTTTGTTTTCATTCTGATTCCTGGATTGTGTCACGGCAGCCCTCCTGGCGTCTGAGCATTGAGCCTTTTCTATTTTGTCCGGTTTAACATCATTAAGCAGCGTGACAGGAATCGTTGGCACTTGGGCTGTTTCCTATGCTAGTTGCGGGCACTCACGCGAGGGGAGATTGCAGCTGCCAGGTTTCCTGTGTATGCTTCCCTCTCAGTGACATGTAGGAGCCGTCCGGACCTCAGGGTGTTATGCAGGAGCTGGGAAGGCTACCAGGCAAGCAGATGGCTCAGGACTTCATGAGGGTCCTGCATCTCAGTCTCAGCCCACCATGGCACCATGATCCATCCCATCCTCCCTGGAACCAAGGCAGGATGAGGAAGAATGAACAGGTAGCAGGATGGAAGGCAGAGAGCAAAAAGCAGCATGCAATTAAAATATGATAATAGGCATCATTTGATACCACAATGTCGCTATCACCCTTCTGTGGGTTTCCATCCCAACAGTGTACCTGCCAATCATCTCTATTTGGAGGGGACTGTATTTTAAGCCAAATATTTACCCTATTCCCCACTCTGTCCTCTTCTAGTCCAAATAGATTGCAGAAAGACAGTGTCTATTTGTCATCTCCAGTTGTTTCCCTGTCTGGCTTTCAAATGCTGGCAGGGCTGTCTATGCCCGAGGGCTCCCTTGTGGGTGTGACACACCGTGGGCTCCATGAAAGGTAACCTAGAAACCACACACTCCCTACTTTGGTCTGCCAGACATAAATAGCACACCAGAAACCTAACCTTTTAGCTTGGCGGATGTGGTTAGTTGCAGGTGGCCATTTGTGGAGGGTAAATGAGCAATCCATTATATTATTATACAGGTTGTGTGCTGTAGCTTTGTAGTTCAAATCTGAAAAGGTGCATTGGTAATCAACCAAGTCTCAAATTCGGGAGTCCTTCAGGTTACAGTGTAACCAAACTGCCATCTTGTGCTCCAGAATCTCATCTCTCATTTTAAAAATATTGTATCCCCAATAGACATGAAGAAACCCTTTGAAACATGGCATGAGTGTAATGATGTAGCAACATCTGCTTGAGTCTGCAGAGAGTCTGGAATAAAAGCTAAAAGGATGACTTGCCCCATTCATCTCAGTGAGGTGTTAACTCAGAAGCTTTGCAAGGATAATTTAAATGTCAGCGTAGTTACCGATTTCATTAATGATGAAAGCATAGAAGAAAAGAGAAGGACAATTGTATCATGAAGAGCTGCACAATCTATTCTGAGTGGCATCTAATTTTGGCATCTAAGTGTGTGAAGTTCCCAAGAGCACACCTACTTTTTTGCAATTTGATCCCTACTTTACATCTTATTCAACTAATCAGATCAAATAAATGTTTTAAGCATCATGTCTCAGTAGTAGCTGGATGACTTAGCCTGTAACTTACCTTTTTTTTCAGCTTCCCTATCAGCTCTTACATGTTATCGAGTTGTGGGCCCCCTTCTCTGCTCTGCCAGCACTGCCAGCTTTCATTGCCCATTAGTGCAAAGGTGTTTGAGGGAAGGATGAATTTTCTCCTACATCATCCCTTGTGCATTTATGTAGCTGAAGTTGCGTATCTTAGGTCGACCCCTCCCCGTAGTGTAGCCCACCCCTTAATGTGTTGAGTCATCAGGCATTTCTCCTCCACTATCTGAATGCACACTAACCAGCTGTAGTTAAGAGGGCCACTGCACTGTATACAATGCAGTATGTAGGAAGGGAGGGTTTAATTTAAGCATCTTATGTTATGTTTAGACTAGAGCCTCTTGGCTTTTGCTGGGGCTCCTACCATCCACCTCTTATAGCTGCCGACCATGAACATTTATGATCTCAATTATAGTTAAAACAAAATCTTTGCTGCTGGGAAAATAAGTTAATTTTAATTTAAATTGCCCACTTTATATTCTTCATGCATCTCTGTGTGGCTGAACAGCTGATGTTTACCAGTCTTCTCGTTACCTTCCCATCCCAACTAAGGGAGATGCTGATCAAAGGCTACCAATATCTCCTTAGATAACACTCACTGGGATTCTTCCCCAAAGCTGGCCTGCTCTTCAGATCTACCCAGAAGTACAGCCAACCAAGAAAGAAACCAAAGCACAGTGTTTACATTTAACACTGGAGGGCTAAAGCAACACTCCCAGGCTGTCTCCAGCTGTGGAAGATGTGTGTCTGTGTATGAGAATCTTTGGGCAGAATATAATGCTACAGTAGACCTCAGTTATGAACACCTTGGGAATGGAGGTTGTTCATAACTCCGAAACATTCAGCACTCTGAACAAAACACTAAGGATGTTCTTTCAAAAGTTTACACTGAACATTGACTTACTACAGCTTTGAAACTTTACTATGCAGAATACAAATGCTGCTTTTGAACTAGTTTAAATTTAAACGGAACAAGCACAGATACAGTTTCCTTGCCTTGTCATATCTTTTTTTTCAACTTTCCCTTCATTTTTTCAATAGTTTACATTTAACACCATACTGTACTGTATTTGATTTTTTTTCTTTGCCCCGCTGCTGCCTGACTGTGTACTTCTGGTTCCAAATGAGGTGTATGGTTGACTGGTCAGTTCGTAGGTCTGGTGTTTGCGACTCTGAGGTTCTACTGTACAATTCAAAGTTGTCAGTTGTACTAGAAAAACGCTTCTCCACTGGGCTCAGGAAGCATAGATTCCATCATGCACTTTCCCAGTTTATTCCCATCCTAGAAACCCTTCTGTAGCCTCAGAATCCCTTGTGTTTTAAGACACCCCAGAATTTTTACATAGTCATACCTCCTCTTAAAGGGTTGGAACTGCTTTAATTTGGGGAGGGTGGTTTCAAGTGGTGGTGCATAGATTCTACAGTATACCTTGCAGGCAGTTTGATGTTGAAGTGAATGCAAGTTTTTCTTACAGTAACAGGAGACGGACTCGCACATAGGCCTTCTGGTGATGTGGTGTGTTGAGAGGCTATTCTAATATGTATTGGTCACTCACTGGCCTGTATTCCGGCTGATCAGGTCTCAACAGAGTGCACAGTTCATTGTCTGTGATTTTTGTCTTGTGTTCACAGTGCAGCTTTGTTGAAATATATGTTCACCCACTGCTATGTTACATGAACGAGGATTTATCTTTTCACCACACCTAGCTTGCTTCCAAAACTATTATTTGTTTGGAGGAGACAATATGATTCTGACAGGATCTTTGGGCTGTAGTTCTAGGAGGTCTTTAGCTTGTCAGTCATAGTCTTTGCATGTCTCTCTCTTCCTTTCGCATGTCTCTCTATTCCTGTTACTCCTTCCACCACTGCTGGTGGTAGTAATTTTGGTGCCATTATTAATGGTACCAAGGTATGTGCTCATCTTGACATCAAGTGTGATACCAGACTGCTATTAATGCTTTTAGTAAGAGTGTTTCTCCACTTAAGAATGGCTTGCCATATATTTTCTTTGCTTTTTGCAGCTGTCTTAAATGGAGACGTAGCAATTTTAACTGCCAATCAGCTATGCCATTTGACTGGCTGTGTTATCATGATGATGTAGTGTGACTGGATTCCCATTCCCAAGTAAAATACACAAAATCACGGCAGATAAACTAGAATTGCTTGTCTGAAACTACATCGTATGGGACACCAGGCTTGCTGAAATGCTTCCTAGCTTTGTCTATGATGGTTGTTGCAGTAGCATCTGACAGCTCATCGAGCTCCTAGAAAGCTGAATAACTATGTACAAGGTGGTAGTTTGGGTGGTGAAAAGTCCGTTCTCTGTGCTTCAGGGTCTGTTGGGGATGCTGTGGCTTTCCATGCTTACTATTCCAGAATGGCTAGTAAGTATTCTCAAGAAAGTTTCTGTCTCAGTGATCACCGCTTGTACATATGAGGCTATCTGGGATGCTCATCTCATCTCATTAGTTCCAGTATTCTTGAGAGGCGGGGGCGGGGGGTTCTCCCTTGGTCCTGACAGAATAACCAACATGAGCACTTGTAAATCTTTGATTGCATAGTTTGTTCTCAGACTCTTTCCAAACCCTATCTTGCAACAGGCACAGAGTTGACCTGTTGTCTTTCCTGTATTTCAATCAGGTTGAGGATCTCCTATTCTTCTTCAGTTGCCATATATCCTCACTGCAATGCTACTTTCATTGTAATGCACACCAATGTTTTAGCACTGGAGTTTCAGTAGCATGCACTAATGGCATTTTGGGGCCATGAGCACTGGCTTTTTAACTCAAATGGATTCCCATCCTTGAACATACTCATCCAACTTTTCACATGGACTGATTTGCAATGCATTCCTCTTCAATTTGATTATATTTCTATTCTGTTGTTGATAGTGACTTTGTTACAAAAGATTCTGGATGTCCCTTTTGCAGGAGTGATGATCAAAGCCCTGTTTCCCTGGTATCACGTTGGATGGTTGCCTCTTCTTTCACACTGTTGTATTTCAGGATGGGATAGTTGGGCATCAACTTTTTGATACAAAGGCTGCATCATTTTGAAGTAACCATGTTCATGCTGAATTTTTGGCCCATAGCCTCCTCAGAGGTTAGCACACAGTTTCAGGCAATCACAATTTCACCTTATTGACTTCCCTGGCTCTTTCTAAGAAGACAGATGTTGTCTCCTATGTACCAGCTGTTTTGGTTCTCTGACTCTGCCTGGGCAACACTGTTCCACCCTCAGTGTTTCCTTTGTTGACATCCAGTGTTCAAAACGGATAATAAAATATTTTTTAAAAAACCTACCTGCCTTTCTCTACAGTGCCAGTACAGCCTGTGTCATTCAGAGGGGTCCTGCAATTGCCTTTAGGACAATGCGGTGCGAGTCATCTAGATGGAGGGTGTCTGTTTGTCATTGTTTCTATTCCCCATATGCCCCTATGGTAAGATAGACAAAGAGAGAGGTGTCATTTCTGATGTCCCAGTTCCTGACAGCAGCCCCGCCCCCCCATGCAGGCGTGAGAATCTCAGGAATGATTAGGATAACCAAATGTCCCAATTTTATAGGGGCAGTCCTGATTTTTGGGTCTTTTTCTTATATAGGCTCCTATTACCCCTCACCCCAGTCCTGATTTTTCATACTCACTGTCTGGTCACCCTAGGAATGATATGCAGCTCGTTAGTATTTCCTGATACACAGGCTAGAGTCTGTCATGTTGGGTGGCCACACAGACACAGCTCCGGCTCTCGGAAGCATCCTGAAGCGCTCCCTCTGCCAAACTGCAGTTGCCATTTCTGTGTGATTGGGGGAAATGAGCCCTTTCCTTCCCCTGCCTTCAACATGGGCGAGAGGCCTTGGGTGGTATGAAAATCACGGTCAGGACAAAGGCAAGTCACAGAGCCAGATACTATTGTAAACAATGTCTTTCCTTCCCCTTGCCCAGGCCCTGAACATTCCTGGTGGTTCTCCCTCCCCGCACCCAGCCCTGGACAGCAAGGCTGCTGTCTCAGCGTTTGGCTTAGCATGAAGACTTGGTTGTTTTTGGTGCACTTTTCAAAGAAATATATGCCTGGGACCAGAGAGATGTGCAAATCCTGCCTAGTAACTATGCAAGCACCTCAGAGGAAGTGAGAGAGGGTGGGACTGGGGAGGAGATCAGGGGAAGGGGTGTCAGGGGGATGGTAGAGGAACTGGCTACTAGTTTCACTTCTAATGTTGTGGTCATATTAGAGTCAGAGCAAGGGTGATGGTGCTTCATTTCATTCACCTGATGCCTTTTCAAATCAGCAAGGAAAGGGAATTTACCCCAGCTCCCTCTCTTCCTTGGAAAGTCAGTACATGTGTATCCATATCAATGGGATGGTGACCCTCCCAGGTGGACATGAGCTCCCCTGGAGACATAACGGGGGGGGAGGGGTATAGTTAGTTTGCAATAGAAATGGAGCAGATCTCTCTTTCCTCCTCCCCCCTTCACTTTTTACGCTGCAAGGTGTTTAGGACAGGAGGAAATAGCCTCTAGTGAACAAGATAGAGGTACTGGTATGAAAATCACGTAAAGGCGTGTTTCCCTGAATTCCCTTGAGTGTAGGGAGCTGGGGTGTAGAACTAGAGACTAGAAGCATGGCCTTCTGTTCCACAATTCAGGACTATATTAGGCCCTAGAGCAGAGGGAGGACACCCTTAATTGGCACTAGTCAAAGTTCTTATATCATTTCTGTGGACTAGTCATTGGGGCAATATTGCTCTCTCTGTCATTCTCACACACACATACACTCACTCTCTCTCTCACACACACCCCATTACACAGCAAATCACTGAGCAGGCAGCTGGCCATACAGAATTGTGGGCACACAAACTGTAGGGCAAAAGACAACATGTGTCTGGGTCACTACTGATGTTAGCTACCACAGGGCTGTGGGTTTCTCTACACTGAATTTCTCCACACCTTCTTTGTAAAAGGGGACACATAATACCAATCCACTTGTGAGTGTCTCAGGCCCACGGTGCTCAGAGCCAATAACACCTTGACGGCTACAACACTAGAGCTGCAACTCAGCAGAGTCCCCCACACAGGAAAGGGTTAATCTCCTGTTTTAACAATTTTTTTGCCTGGGCATGTCATCTTTTCCTGTTCTTGCCAAGACACCCATACTCCAGGGTTCTCCTGGAGCTGAGAACCAAGTTAATTTAAAAGATATGGCAGCTTTTAACGGAACAGATGGGGAAGGAACAGATCCTGAAGAAAAAGGCTGAAGGTATCTGGAGTGGAGAAATCCTCACAGAGGACAGCTGGAAGGCTTGATTAGAGCCCTTGTCTGTAGTGAGTGAGACAGTGAGGGGTCCCTCATCTGTGTGACAGAGGTGGCAATTTCCTGCAATACCTCTGGGAGATCTTAGTGACTTAAGTTTAAATAACTTGGGAGTCTAAAATGTACGTATGTGGGATTATGTGTAACTTCTCTTGAGGGGAGTTGTAGCCAATGGAAAGCCTGGGAACTCTTGGGAACTTCAAAAGACTATTTTAAACAAAGCGCCAGATTAGAAAACACTTTTGGGATGAACAAAGTGGATTTAATAGGAAACATCTGGAGGGGAGAGGAACACAAATTCCCACCTCCAGACCCAATCTTTTGAAGTTGCGCCCTGAGGAGAGAACAATCTGACAGGCTGTTTACCTCTTCACAGTCTCTGCAGCTCAAAGATCCAGGCTGTACGAGGGAAAGGCTACCTATGCATTTGTGTTCTTGTTCTGAGCAAAAGGTGATGTGAACTTGTAACCCCAGAAAATGCCTGAGTGGGGTTTGAAGAACTGACTCCTACTAGAGCCCTTATTGGAGTTGGGGTGATCTCTGGTAACCTTATTAGCATATGTGTAGGTGCCTTTATTTTTTAAATATGTTTTTTCCTGTGAATGCTTTCACCTTAAGAATAAATGTGCTTACTTTGGAAAAGCTAGGTGGCACCTTATAACTGGGGCCAATTACACTGCTTACAGCCTCTGAGGAGAAAAGTAAAGCAGGCCAGGTTAAGAGTCTGACTTGTGGGGGAATTCATGGTGCAGGCAGGAACTGTGCATCTAGGAAATACCCTGATTGGGAGGGAGAGAGATATGGGTCTCTCTCTGCCCAAGAGAGGTGACAACTGAGGAGCCTGTAGCCTAAAAATGAGTGCCCATGCTGGACCACAGAGTGGGAATACAGGTGCAGTAGCCTTTAATTGTAACAATGTGGTCACTCCTACCTCCCAGGGTCCTCACCAACAGTGTGTGTTGGTTCTACATCTGGATTCTAGGTGGGCGATACATTACAAGCCATTTCCAAAAGGCCTTTTATGAGCTCTTTAAATTACTTGAGTATATGTGCCTGTTTTCAGAATGAGAGAGGCGCATGCAGACATATGTCCCCAGGCTGCTGTTGTGGTATTTGTGTGACAAACTGCAAGACCATGTGATAAATGTCTTTTGTCTTTGACCACCTCAGCAGCACTTGACTCATTAAACTGTCTTTGTAACGTGTGTGTGTATGTATTATATATATATATATATATATCTTAACTCACAGGGTTCTCTGCAGATTAGCCTATAAATAGAGAGATGAGCTAATATTTAACTCATTTGAGAACTTGGCGAACAGAGTCTACGCATTCATCTCTCTCTCTCTTTTTTAAAAGCTTTAATCAAGCTAGATTTAGCTGCAACAGGCCTGGGGACATCTCAAGTCAAGACAAGTTAAGGGTAAATGTTTACACATAGTAAATATTTCTTCTCATTTAGTTGGAGGGTGATAATTGTTATCAGATTCTGAAGGACTCCAAGCTTGTGTAAACACTTAAATTATCCTCCTCGGTTTCAAGAGACTAGTCAGGGACTGTTTGGAAATCTCTTAAGTTTCCACAGAGCCAATAAACCATCCATTTGGGTTCTTTATGCATCCTTAGCCATGCTGCCAATAGGCAGTCTTTAGCAGCCACAAGATGACAGGCACCAGCCTCACCATAAGCATCCGCAGAGCCGGCACTGATTGGCAGCATCAATAGAGGCCAAATCCTGGATTAAAATGGACTGAACACAAAACGTAAGAGTCAAATACTTTCCAATGCTGCAGCAGCCTGCCTCTCCAGGGCCTGATCCTGTGAGGTACAGAGGGCCAATTCCCATTGATTTTAAAGGGAGCTGAGGGGGCTCAGTATCATTCAAGGCTCTTGTGCAGTGCAGCGAAAGCATTTCCACGGACTGTATATACTTCAGCTAATGTTGGCCTAAGCGCCATGTTGCATTCATCATGGATCTGATACTTATTGTTGCAACAGCGGCCACTGGGGATTGAATTGAGGATTACAGCTCATTGGGAATTTTTCGGTGGAACTTTTTTTTGTCTGAAACTGCCAATTCATTGATTGAAACTTTTCATGGAAGCATCTCGGTTTTCATTAAACCCTTGGGAGCGGGGGGAGTCAAGGGCGGGTTCTGGGTATATGTGCCAACAGCCCAGTGGTTCAAGCGCTTACCTGGCCTATAGGAGATAAAGAGTTTAAGTCCCTGCTCTGAATCGGGCTATGGTCTATTCTTGGATAGCTCTTCGCTTGTGTTTTTCGGTGAACATTTTTGAGAGGGCTCATTTTTGTTCCAACGTGGAACAAAATCAAATGTTGAAACTTCTCATTATTCTGTGAAACAGAAAGCTTGCTTTTATGGCCAGCCCTGCCAGGGATCTCCAGAACTAAAAGCATGAGTTGCAACAGCTTAAGCCAAAGAATTAAACCTGTATCTAGGAGTGGTAGCAGGCTCACACTGTCTGAGGACTGAGCTTAGCAGGGATGCATAACATACAATGAACAGCGTTTTGCATAGTCATCACACATCCATGGCACTCAGATATTTCAGGCTGGGTTTCAGAAAGGAGCCTGAGGTAGCTAGGCACTCGACTCCCATTGAATTCCAGTGGGATTCAAACACCTTATTTCATAGATTTGTAAGGTCAGTGAACACGGTCATTAGGATCACATTGTCTGACTTCTTGCATGACACAGGCCACTCACCGTCATTCCTACCTCAAGTCCATATCTTCTGGTTAACCTATATATAGTGTGATAGACTCAGGCCAGTTGGGTACAGCAGAGTAGTAGAAGGCAGATATACTGGCCACTGGATAAGTAGTTTTCTGTTCCCTGACTGACCAGAGCAGGGGCTGCTCTAGGCTAGGGTGGACACATAACTCCAATTAGCCTGCAAAGAGTCAGTTGAAGCCGTTAGGCTAATGAGAACACCTGACTCCAATTAACTTGCAAAGAGTGGGTGAGGCTAGTAAGCTAATGTGAACACCTGACTCTAATTAAGGCCCTTCTGATACTATAAAAGGGCTCACTACGGTCACACTGGGAGAGCCAGGGGAGGGGAAGTGTGGCTGAAGGGCTGGGTAATGAAGACACCCTCAAGCCACTGGAAAGGGAGCCCTCAAGTAAGGGTGAAGAATGCGTTAAGAGAGAGAAGTGGGAGAGCTGTGGAGAAGTGGCCCAGGGAAATGTAACAACTCTGACAGTGAAAGGTTGGCTGCCAACACCTGCTGCCATTAGGGTCCCTGGGCCGGAACCTGGATTATAAGGGAGGCCTGGGTTCTCTCCAACCCACCTCTACAGACATATCTCCTGGGAGGGAAAGACAGGCCCCTGTCAGGACAGCAGGCTACACTGTTGTGGAATAAGTCCTTAGGGACAACAGCGACTGTGGGAGTTCTCTCGCCAACCTCCTTGCTGGCTTATGATGAAAAGGGCTCAGTAGACTGTAAGCCTGGCCCTAGAGAGAGAAGAGCTATGGGAAGGGTCACAGTGAGCCTCTGAGGCTAGTATAATCCACCTGGAAGTGTGGGAACCAAAGGGACAAGTTTGGAGCTCTGCCACAATAGCATGTCTTTTAGAAAGATATTCAATCTTGATTTAAAGACTCAGTGATTAAGAAACAACCATACCTCTAGGTAATTTTTTCGCATGATTAATTACCATCACCATTCAAATCCTGCATTATTTCTAATCTGAATTTATCTCGTGTTAGCTTCCAGCCACTGGACCTTGTTATATCTTTGTCTGCTAGAATGATGAGCCCTCTATTATCAGAAACCTTCTTCCTGTGTTGGAATGGACAGACTGGTCAAGTCATTCCTCAACCATCTCTTTGTTAAGCTAAATAGATGCAGCTTTCTTCATCTCCCACTGTAAGGCCAGTTTTCACATCTGGCCAATCGCTGCAAATAATGTGTGTGAGTGTGAGTATAGATGGAGCCTTTTAGGGGGTAAACTACCTTTTTGGGGTAATTTAATATTCTGCAGAATTCTACAGTCTGGTTGGGGAGGACACACTGATTTTGATAATTTCCCTGCCTATTACAACATTAATCTGATGTTTGGTTCATCAGTTTAATAAAAATGGCCCTGTTCGTGCAGCCTTTACTCATGTCAAATGCTATATAAATACATATCAAGAAATGCTGAAGCATTGAAGATGCAATAAGTGGATGTAATAAACAATCATTGAGGACTGAGGAGGGAAGAAAAGGATAGCAGCTAGAGGAGCATGTGGTTATGTTCACTTGCTATGTACAGAGCGAGATGGTCTGAGTCATTTGATATTTTTAATATGACAGACATAAGTACTGTGACGGAGTCAGTCCAGAAGGATATAAGAGAGTGCTGGAAGGCAGGTATATCAGCCTCAGGATGTGTAGGTCCCTGTTCCCTGGACAGCCAAACAAAGGCTATTCCAGGCCAATCAAGACACCTGGGGCCAATTAAGAACCTTCTAGAAAGGAGTAGAAACAGCTAGCCTGATTGGGACACCTGAAGCCAATCAGGGACTGGCTGAGACCAGATAAAAACCTCCCAGTTAGTCAGGTGGCTGTGGGTGTCAGGAACTGTGAGAGCAAGTTGTGCTGTTGGTGAGACTGAGTGGTGGACAACATATCATACAGAAGGAAGGAGGCCCTGAGGTAAGGGTGAAGTGGAGTTTGAAGAAGCGGGGACTGCTGTGGGGAAGTGGCCCAGGGAATTGTATTGTGTTTTGTGCCTAAAAGGTCAGCCATCTTAGCTGATACTATTAGGGTCCCTGGGCTGGAGCCCGGAGTAGAGGGCGGGCCTGGGCTCCCCCCTTTTTCATCTTCCATACTGGCCTGTGATGAAGGTAACTCACTAGGTGGTGACTCTTGCCAATTATACTGAGAAAGGGAGGTCACTCTGGGGCCTAGATGAGTCTCTGAGGCCCCTAAATCTGCCAGGAAGTGCAGGACCCACAAGTACAAACTTGGAGCTTTGTCACAGTACTTACAAGAGATGAGCAGTAGACCAGTGACATGTAGTAGATTATATTGCCTTGTTTTCAGGGGGGCTGAGGAGGGGTAGGAGCTGTGGATCCTCTAGTAATTAACAAAATCAGGCTTTGCAGATTGGGATTTCCATCCGGTATCCCCCACTTACTGGCTAGGCTTGTGTGGACAGTGGTGGGATTCTCCAATTCTCTGTTATCCTGCTGGTTGTTCCTGAGAAAGGAGCCAATATTTAACAGTGACTGGCGGGATTGGAACTGGCTGAGATAAGCCTTAAATAAACAAGGAGCATGGTTCTAAAAATGTGACTAATGTGTGATGGATGGGTGTCTGGATGGCATGTTCCAGAACAGACTGGTTTGTCTGCATGTATGGCAGAGACAGTGTGTTGCATGAACATGTGTTTGCTTTGGACACACAACACAGGCGGTTCTGTAGGGGACAAGTTCCTCATTCCAGCAATGCAGGTCAGATTTAAAACATTTTGATTTCACAGTCGAAGCCACAGAATGACACAAAAGCAGGCCTGATGAAAGCCACTGTGCAAAATCCCTGACAGTGGGGCTCTGTGGAGCCGGCTATCCTTATTTGGCAGGGGGGCTGCTTGCTGCTTTTCCAATAGCATAGTACAGTTCTCTGTACAGTCCTCCCAGTCTATTACATTTCAATGGCATTAACATTTGTATTCCTAGTTTTCTCTCCCAGTGCCCATGTTTTTGCTGTTTGAATCCTGGCAGGTGTGGGAGTCTGTCTGTCTGTCATTACAGCCCCCATCACTGAGTGATCTGAGCTCTCTCAATAACTCTTTTTGGAAGCAGAGTGTAGTAACTCCCCTCCCTTCTCTGAAGCCAGTACTGGGTCTTGAATCAGCCCTACCACTATCAGCCTGTCAAACAGCAGATGATTTTCAGGATTCTCATCAACATGTGGGCATGGAAACCTCCTGTGATAGGTCTCTGGGTACCTGAGTCTGTGAGTCACCTTGTCACCAGCGAGAGGGAGACTAGCTTGTGCTTAACTGGGTGTCAGCTCCTTGACACCTCTGATCTAGTAGCCACCCAAACAATTTCCTCAGGGCTATGCCACCCTTACCTTGCCCTGCAGGCTAACAGTAGCTGCACCCCAGTCCCTAAATCCCTTAAAAGCATTCTTGTGTAATGTCCAGCACCTTATTCACAGAACACCCATAGTAATAACTAGTCTGCTGTCCCAAGGCAACAACGTTATCACCAGCTTGTAAGATTCAACTCAGGATCGGCTCCTTGTACAATACCACAGCACTGAGCTATATTAATAATGAAGACAATGATAAATTTACTATCAAAAAACAAAATCATAACATAATCTCTAGAGACTAAATTTAACAGGCTAACCTCCTGTCTAAGGAAATTTATCTCACCCCAAATGTCCTTTGCACTGTACCAACCAAGGCTAACTGTGATCCTGTTTTCATGAATGTAATCACACTGCCCGATTCCTGAAGTGCAAGATAAAGGGGTGTTTTTCTTGCCTCTTCTTATATCCCCCAAAGTTCATTGGCTGTACCCAAGAGTCAAGATAACCCTCCCCCACCATAGCCTAATCTGTGGTGTGCTGCTTCCCTGTTGATTTGATATTTCCCAATTGACTTAATAAGTAAATGAGGCTTCCACTGTGTTGGCTTACAATGTTTAATTTACATGCTGACAGACAGACAAGTGAATAAGAACAGTCTACTGGCTCAGACAAATATTCCATCTAGCCCAGTATCCTGTCTTCTGACAGTAACTAGTGCTAGATGCTTCAGAGGCAATGAATAGGAACAGGGCAATTTACCAAGTGATCCATCACCTGACATCGAGTCCTAGTTTCTGGCAGTCAGAGATTTAGGGACACCCACAGCATGAGGTGACTCTACACCAACATATTGTGTTCATCTGTATGTCTGATAACTCTCTTCTTTACTATAGTTTCAACTAATTTGCCTGGTACTGAAATTAGGTTAATCGTCCAGGTAATTAACAGGATCACCTCTGGGGCCTGATTTAAGCAGCAGTTTACATACTACAATTAGTAGCTCTGTGATTTCATATTTGAGTTCCTTTAGAACATCTTTTTTCCAACAGAAAACCTATTGCCTTGGCACAGAATTTAAAACACATTTTCAGTATACCAACATAACTCACTACATAGTGTCTGTGCATATATTTCACAATGATAGTAATGACCAATGTAACGCACATGATATCTTTGAACCAGAATGTATAAACCAGAATCAAGATATTCTTGTAACACTCTTGCCAGTTGACACTGACAGGTTGTTAGGCTCACACCTCCTCACTATGCATACAAAATTATCAGCAGAAATCTGGCTTTCCCAGAGTGTCCTAGCCTCAAAGAGAGGAGAGCATTCAAATCTGATTGGCTGCCCTGGTCCTGCCTCACGTGTCTGGATATGTGAGTTCTCCAAACCAATATCTTTCCCCTTCCCAAAAGTGGGTCTCCAGCACTCAGTTCATCTTTAAATATGAAACTTCTGTTCAAGAACTCTACACAGTCCGCCACTCTCAACATCTGTAGCGCTCATAGTAGAGTTTGGCTGGACTGGAGCACCCGACCCAACCTGATCAGCCTAAGGCTTTGAAGACATTTGGGTCTGGATCTGCATCCACAATATGGACTCTTCTCTGGATTGTAGACACCATTATATTTATCATTAGGAAGGTAGAATTTTTCATGCAGCATCTGATCTTTGGTCCATCAACTCCGGAATCCTGCCTGTAGCAGTGACCAATACCTGGTGCTTCAAAGGAAGGAGAAAACCCCATAATGCAACTTGCCTTTTCAAACAATAATGTACCAGTCTGTCTCTATCATTGTCACAGTGCGATCTGATCAGCAACTACAGAGCCTGGAGGGGTGTCACTCTCCACTGACTCAGGAGACCAGCTATCAAAGAGAACATTTGTAATCTAGGCAGAAGGCCCTGACTCTGGGAGCTTCCAAAAAAGTGCCTTGATTGTTAAAAACGCCATAGAGCAGCTGAGAGTATGAAGAACTTGGGAGGTATCTGTATTACATTTTATAAATATTGTATGTGCCTGTGTCTATATGATTACTGTCACACTGTCTGCTACATGGGGGCAAAGAGTTATCTCAATCCAAGCTGATTTTATACAGTACATGTTCAGGAGGAAGATAATTTCTGGTACTTAATGGACGTTACAGTGAATCCAGTGCTGGAAGGCAACCTCCAACATCCTGGTTTGGTACATAAACTGGTGTGATGGAGTCAGACCAGAAGGATATAGGAGAGTGCTGGAAGGCAGGTATATTAGTCTCAGGATGTGCAGGTCCCTGTTCCCTGGATAGCCAAACAAAGGCTACTCCAGGGCAATCAAGATACCTGGGGCCAATTAAGAACCTTCTAGAAAGGAGTAGGAACAGCTAGCCTAATTGGGACACCTGAAGCCAATCAGGGACTGGCTGAAACCAGATAAAAACCTCCCAGTTAGTCAGGTGGGCTGTGGGTGTCAGGAGCTGTGGAAGGAAGTTATGCTGTTGGTGAGACTGAGTGTAGGACAACATATCATACTGAAGGAAGGAGGCCCTGAGGTAAGGGTGAAGTGGAGTTTGAAGAAGCAGGGACTGCTGTGGGGAAGTAGCCCAGGGAATTGTATTGTGTTTTGTGCCTAAAAAGTCAGCCATCTTAGCTGATACTATTAGGGTCCCTGGGCTGGAGTCCGGAGTAGAGGGCGGGCCCGGGCTCCCCCTTTTTTCATCTTCCATACTGGCCTGTGATGAAGGTAACTCACTAGGTGGTGACTCTTGCCAATTATACTGAGAAAGGGAGGTCACTCTGGGGCCTAGATGAGTTTCTGAGGCCCCTAAATCTGCCAGGAAGTGCAGGACCCACAAGTACAGACTTGGAGCTTTGTCACACTGGATTGACCAGAGTCAGGGGTCCCAGGAAAGACAAAGGAACTCTGAAATGGATAAAGAGAGTGGGAACCATGACTGAGAGTCAGACTGAAAAAGGCAGAGACTGGAGGGGGTGCAGACTGTCTCATGCAGCCAATGCTAAGGGGTGCCTGGGACAAGTGACAACTGCCTAAACTGGAAAGGAAAGACTAAGGTTTAGGTAAGGTAATATGCCTCTAGGCCTTTTTGTTGTCTTAATCCTTTCCTTCTGTTTGCTCCTATGGATAAATAAATAATACGTTGTTGTGAAGACGCTGATCTCCATCACTGCGTTTTCATACTGAGCAGGCTTTAGAAGGAGGAGCCAAAACCCATGTAGGACTGCTGAGGATACCTGGCTGGAGAACCTGGAGACCCAGTTTAGGAGTGGCGATGAATTGTGGGCTTACACCATGAGAGCAGGAAGGACATAGGCCTGTCACTTACAAGGGGGTACCACAAAGACACGGAGTAAGGGGTAAAAAGTACAGCTCACCCATGACCTGAAGTGTGACAGGGAGTATCTCATTATCTGCTCCAGGACAGGTCGTGTGACTGAAGATCTGATCCACTGTGGGCCTGATCCAGAGAGATGCTGAACATTTGCAAATGCCTGCGCTCAGCACCCCGCAAGGTCAAACCTGATAGGGGATCAATCCAAAACCTGAAGCTGTGAGGAGTACCCAGGTCCAGTCTAGGTACACAACTGCCTTGATCCAAATTTGTCAAATTCAAGTGTGGTAAGACAGCAAGTGTATGGCCATAAAATTTAAAACACCTTCTCTGAGGTTCAACAACTACTGGGAGAGTCTCTCGCACACAATTTACTAGCTACCAGTCATCTATTAATCTTTAATTATCACTATTTTGCAGCACTGTGTTTAGTTTTCTAAATAAAGGTAACAAAACCCACAGCAAATAATATTAGCCATATTATTTAATTGACATATAACTGCCTAATTAGCTTGAAGTCTGGAACGTACTAGGAGAGTTACTGGAGTGCATGGTATACAGATACAAAGGGATTTTATTTTCCACAGAGCACTTTGTATTTCTGTAAAATAAATCTGTTACACAGTTAATCTAGAAGGTGGTCTCAGCTGGTTATTCTATTAATGCTTCAATGACTATCCAGCTTAGGCCCTGATCCTGCAAAGAATTTCCCATGGATCTCCACCTGTTCCTACACAAAGTCACACTGAAGTTAATGGTCTATTCCAGAGACAGCAACCTGTTTCACTCAGCTGCAATGGTGAACATGCTGAGGGTGGTTAGCAAGTTAATCTAAAACTTCTGGGACTTGGGTTCAGTTCTCCAGCTGCCACAGACTTCCTGTGTGACCTTGGATAAGTCACCTAGGCTTTGTCTTCACTGCCAAAACAGTGGGTTCTCTTGCAGAGACAAGATAGGGGAGGCAATATCTTTTATTGGACCAACTTCTGTTGGTGAAAGAAACAAGCTTTTGAAAAAAGAACAAGGAGTACTTCTGGCACCTTAGAGACTAACAAATTTATTTGGGCATAAACCCACTTCGTCAGATGCATAGAGTGGAACATACAGTAGGAAGATTATATATTATATATATATACACACACACACACACAGAACATAAAAAGTTTTGTTTTTGGTGTTTTGGTGTTTTTTTACATGATGTGCAATAGTTCTCCTGCTGTAAAATCCTAATGGAAAACAAGGCATCTGTAGTTTTTACCACAAGTTTGCTAGGTGAAGGTGACCTTGCAAGTGATTGACCTTGCCTAGTTTATTTCACAGTAAAACTACAGATGTTTGACTCTACTGGGATTTTACAGCAGAATAGTTGGTGTGTGTGTTAGTTATCCCTTGGTCCCACTTTGTCGAATGCATAGAATGGAACACTTACTTCTGTTCCATTCTATGCATCCCACTTTGTCGAATGCATAGAATGGAACACTTACTTCTGTTCCGTTCTATGCATCCAATGAAGTGGGCTATAGCCCACAAAAGCTTATGCTGAAATAAACTGGTTAGTCTCTAAGGTGCTACAAAGTCTTCCTCATCTTATTTACGGATACAGACTAACACGGCTGCTAATCTTAAAACTGGACAATGTCCCTTTAAAATAGATGGAAAGAAGATATATTCTGCCTTCTTAAGTGTATGTTGTTCCAGCACATATGAAACTTGGCCTCATGCCCGATGCCTCACAGAACGCCTACCGGGAATACCACAGTGAACAGCTAAATTATCCTGTCATGTCTTGTCCTTGTCATGGCTTAATAATAGGTTATTATTAATTAATTAAAAGGTGGATGGCAAACAATGGAAATGAAAAGGCCCCAAAAGGAATTTGTAAGGATTTCAAACTGTTAAATTATGGTGAGTTTGGGAAGTTAAGCAGAATGTACTACACTTTCTGAGGACTGTAATTTAGTCTTCTTGTTCCTGTCACTGCAAAGCCTCGCAGAGGGAGAATGAGCTCAAGAGAGAAACAGCCCATAAAGTAACACTTGTTTTATGCCTCAGGAAAATAGGACTGTCCCATGAAGTTCTTTGCTTTATTCCACAAACACACTAAACACATGTGAAAGTCTCTGTTCACATATCATCTGAAGCCACCAAAGGACACATGGTGGCTTACACTCTGAGTGTCTCCCTTCCTGCAGAAAAAGAGCAAGGTGAGCCAAGAGGATTCCCCAGAAATCTTCCTATGCATCAGTTGTTCACATGTTGCAGGTTCCTACTCTGCATTTGGAATCCCCTTGACATATGTCTGTACATCCTGATTGGTTGGCTGCCTGTGAATCCATCATAAGCTACATCCTCATGAGTGAATTGGTGTGCTCTGTGGTTTTTCCTAAGCGTGGTAGATGATTTTTGTTGCTCTGGGTCACCTGAGAAGTGTTGTTATTAGTCATACAATTGGTGATTGTTTTGTTTCAGTTTTGCTCAATTCCCTTCCAAAGGACAGGTCTCGTTGTTAATCTGTTGATTAAACAAGTGATACTTCCTCAACTTTTCAGCATAGTTTGAGTTATTATTATGGCAATAGGCATTCTCAACCACACACCATCACATACCTCTCTAGATGGGCTGGTCTCCTAGGTGACACTATGAAACTCCTAACTTATCAAAACTGAGCTATCAGCTAACAATGCGGCTGTGCCTTATGGAGATTTCTGACCTCTGTGACCTGATCTCTGTCTCACGTAAGAACATAAGAATGGCGATACTGGGTCAGATCAAAGGTTCATCCAGCCCTGTCTACTGACAGTGGCCAATGCCAAGTGCCCCAGAGGGAATGAACCTAACAGGTAATAATCAAGTGATCTCTCTCCTGCCATCCATCTCCACCCTCTGACAAACAGAGTCTAGGGACACCATACCTTACCCAGCCTGGCTAATAGCCATTAATGGATAACCTTCATTAATTTACCTATTTCTTTTTTAAATCCTGTTATAGTCCTGGCCTTCACAACCTCCTCAAGTAAGGAGTTCCACAAGTTGACTGTGCGCTGTGTGAAGAACTTCCTCTTATTTATTTTAAACCTGCTGCCCATTAATTTCATTTGGTGCCCCCTAGTTCTTATATTATGGGAACAAGTAAATAACTTTTCCTTATTCACTTTCTCCAGACCACACATGATTTTATATATATCTGTATAAAATCCCCTTCTAGTCTCCTCTTTTCCAGGCTGAAAAGTCCTAGCCTCTTTAATCTCTTCACATATGGGACCCATTCCAAACCCCTAGTCATTTTAGTTGCACTTCTCTGAACTGTTTCTAATGCTAGTATATCTTCTTTGAGATGAGGAGATCACAGTATTGTACACAGTATTCAAGAGGTGGGTGTTTCATGGGTTTCTATAAGGGCAAAAATATTCTCCACCTTATTCTCTATCCCCTTTGTAATGATTCCTAACATCCTGTTTGCTTTTTTGACTGCTGCTGCACACTGTGTGGACGACTTTAGAGAACTATCTATGATGACTTCAAGAGCTTTTTCCTGATTAGTTGTAGCTGAATTAGCCCCCATCATATTGTACGTATAGCTGGGATTATTTTTTCCAAAGTGCATTACTTTACATTTATCCACATTAAATGTCATTTGCCATTTGGTTGCTCAATCACTTAGTTTTTTAACATCTTCTTGAAATTCTTCACAGTCCGCTTTGGTCTTAACTATCTTGAGCAGTTTAGTATCATCTGGCAAACTTTGCCACCTCACTGTTCATCCCTTTCTTCAGATCATTTATTAATACGTTGAATAGGATTGGTCCTAGGACTGACCCTCGGGGAACACTACTAGTTACCCTCTCCATTCTGAAAATTTACCTTTTATTCCTACCCTTTGTTCCCTGTCTTTTAACCAGTTTTCAATCCACGAAAGGATCTTACCTCTTATCCCATGACAGCTTAATTTACATAAAGGGACTTTGTCAAAGGCTTTCTGGAAATCTAAGTATGCAAAGTACACAAAGAGGCCTGCAAAAGGAAAGTGTCTGAGGCCCACTGCTTTCCCATGTATCTTTGCAGTCAGGCAGCTTGGAACTCATTTCTATTTTACCATAAGCTGCTGGAAGCTGAAGTACAAGCTAAAGCAATTAGGTCTGGTGAAGCAAGCCCAGACAGAACTTGGAGGAAGGCTTCAAATGAACAGATTTCTTTTGTATCCATCTTTAAAGCTAGGACAAGGTAAAATAGTATCATGAAATTGGAGGAAGTTTGTCATGCTGTCTGGAGTGGCTTATGACCATAAGTGTCAACCTCAGGGTTGACTGTAAAAAAGCAGGGCAGAAACCCTAAACTGGTTGTGTCTATAATTATATTTCACCAATCCAGTAACAAGTCCTACAGCACTATAACAGTTTTACCATGGAATCACAGACAGTTCCCTTGGACATTCCAGACTATCTTCCACCCAGGCAAGCTGGACTATGCGATAGGTGGCCATTTTACACTAAAAATCACAGCAATATTCAGGTTACTCCCAGTCCCAAAGGACCAATCACATACCCCAGATCAGTTGATCCCTTACATCTTACACCAAAGACAATGCCTGTAGCCAATCCCATAATAAACTACCTAAAGGTTTATTAACAAGGGAAAAGAAATATGAGAGTTATTAACAGGTTAAAGCAAGCAAGCACATACACACAAATGAGTTACCATCTAAATCCTAAGAGTGACAGAGTTGTTGAGATCTGTCGATTTAAAATGTATTTCGGGGTGGACCCAGGAGATAACCCCTGAAGATCTCTGGCTTCAGTGTGGTTTCTCTGGCCGTGTGAGAATTCAAACAGCAAAAAGATGAAAAATCTTCACATCAACTACTTTTATTTCCTTCTTCCAGCATTCAAAGTGATGAGACGAGGCCTTATGCCCATACTTCTCCAAGGGTGGATGGGGCAATTAATAACACTTTTGTCTTGTAACAGCCTACTTAAAATTGGATAGTTGTCTTGGGTGGGCTGAAGGGGTGGTGGTGGATGGATGATTCCCGTGCCTGGGTGCACAAGTTCAGAGCAAACATTATCAAAGTTATAAAGCAAAAAATGTATATATTTCCTTATAGCCTGGAATAAAGCCATTGCAAGTGATATTAATGCATGCAGTCGCTTACAAGCATTTCATAATCTAAACACTAAATACGCCCTATTAGACTAATATCTATCCTGAGCACGTCGGCAGCCTGGGCAAGAGCTGGCATCTGGCCTGCCAGCATCACAAAGCTATCCGATAGCACAGACATTTGATGGACTTCTTTCCCTCAGAACGAGATCAAAGGGGTAGCAGCCAGGAGTGGAGGGAGCAGCCACTGGTGGGGGCTTAGGGAGAAATGGGCAGTAGAAGAGTTGCCCTAGCTAAGGAGAGCTAGCAGTGAGCGACCAACTGTGTCCATTTGACATGGGAGCAGGAGAAGGCGGAAGGCCCAAACCTGACCAATGACAGTTGGGATCTGTTTCCAGTAAGACTGAATGAGACTGACCCCTCTGGGGTTCATATCCAGGCCAGATTGAGCAGGTCTGTCTCTGGTAGGGACTGGCA
The DNA here is from genome assembly GCA_007922305.1 of Dermatemys mawii. Lineage (NCBI taxonomy): Eukaryota > Metazoa > Chordata > Testudines > Dermatemydidae > Dermatemys > Dermatemys mawii. Next base: position 1,141,518 of record ML677358.1, read on the forward strand.
TCCAGTAACATTAACTCCAGAAGGAATGGCGATTACTGGATATCAAATCCAAAGGTCTAGTGGTGTGGTCCCCCTGGATACTGACTGGGAATCAGCTACATGTTCTTCCAGCTCCACCACTTGCCAAACCAACATTACAGTCATCATAATACCACATGCCCTTTTAATGGCATGGATAATGTCACCTCTTGAGATATTTACAAACTCTTCTGCACCAGTTTTCACATCTTCACTGCTGGGAGAGGGGCTTACAGAGGGTGATTTATCTGATGGGCTTTCTTATTTGCCAGAACTATGATCAGACATCAGCCCTGCTCCCAGCAGGAGCCCTCTGGCTGAATGTATGGCTCCCAGTAAGCAAGCAAGGACTGGGTTCTGCTCCTCACGAGTTGAGAAGTGGACTAATAAAGGAAGCTTTATTTTATTTTATTTGGCAGGATTGTTCGGCTTTGACAAGATTCTAAAAACATCAAGAGGTGTTAGCCCTTGGGTTTTCCTGTTCGTATCACCAGAGTGTTTGGGATTCCTTTTGATTGGATATAGCCAGACCCTTTCAATCATGGCTCCACACTTAATAATAAAGATCTTCGTATATTCCAGAAGTGTATGACAATACTTGACCCATCCTGCTATTCCCTCCAATGCCAGGAGGTCAGAGAGCCAACTCATGTTTTCTTATAAGTTATTTGACGCCCTAACCTTGTTTAAATGAATGTATTTCAGATTTAAGATTACTCTAAGCTTCATTGGCCTGCGATCTTGGTTTTTAATAATGTTTTTAGATGAGTCACAGGTCTGCTTGTAGCACTGTAACATGTTAGAGTGAGCAGTGTATTATTCTCCACACAGAAATCAAAGATAGGATTTCAGGACCATGGAGACGGAAGGTAAGGACTGGTGGGCTGTTAAGAATTTCTGGAGTGTGAGTGCTCTCCTTTACTAGAGAGGCTGCCTAATAGAAAAAGTTAAGAAGAAAGAGTCTAAAAATGTTCTGTCGAAATGATTTTCTGCTCCACATAAGAACAGAAATGAACAGCCAAGTTATTCAAATACATCCTGTTTGGCGTATAACCTGTTACTTAAGTGAAATCAAATGGCCCAGATTTAGGCTTTATTGCTTAAGACACATGAAGTAATTCATAGGGTTAAAGATGATAATTCTGGGAGAAATAGACCTAATTAGAAAGCCCAGGAGGACGGTTCAGTAGCACAATATTTCAATAGCAGCTCAAGAGAAGGAGATAGAATGACTATATGGGCCTCAAGATTTTGTAAAAACTTTAATTGGAATTGTCTCGTGGAATATCGTTGGCCTCAAAAACAAATCTCAGGATTTGGAATGTAGACATTATTCATCCTAATCTGACTTGGAGTCTTTAAATCATGATTGGAAACGTTCAGTAACTCATCCAGGAGTTAGGGGTCTATTCCAGGAGTGGGTGGGCAATGTTCTACAGCCTGTATTATGCGGGAGGTTGAGACTAGATGATCATGGTGTTCCCTTCTGACCTTAAAGTATATGAGTCTATGACTGAATTTTCCTTCAAGAAACTTGGCTCACTAAGGATGAGTCATTTTATCTCCCAGGCTTTGAATCCTTTCTAAAAGCTGGTGTTAAGCATGCTAAGGGGGTAACACCTGCAAGTAGTCTGGCTCTTTATGTTCTAATTAAACTAAATGTTATAACTATCAAGTTAACCTCAAGTAACTTTATTTCCAGGGCTTTAGTTTTATCCTTCCACATAAATCTGTTCCATTAGCCCTTATAATTTAGTTTCTCCCTCTTAACCTTGAGTCTCTTTGAATGGAGCATGAATCCCACATTGACTTGCTTATCAAAAAGAACTCATTAGCTAATTTTGTTCTTTTGAAAGATTTTAATGCTTGATTTGGTCCTGGGCAGAGGGAACTTTCTTAATCTTCCCAGTGACTCAGCAAAAAGGGCCTTTCCTTTAAATTCCTCTAAAGTTCAGTCTGAGGACAAGATGAGAAATACTCTAACTTGAAAACTTTCTGTAATTTTAAATAGGTTTTGGTTGGGGGGTTTGAATAGCAGAGGATACGATGATGCAGAGGAGTTCATCTTACATTCACCTTTGTAAGTGGGGGCACTGTAATAGGTTACATCCTGATTGACAGTTGGTCTTGATTTTCTAATTTTATTGTGCCTTCTAAACTGGATAGTGAAAATCAACGCCGTCAGGTGAATTTTTGTTCACTGGCTACCTCTGAATGGGACGGTATTAGCTGTGATTGAGTGCATTCCATCTCTGAATTTGAAGTTGTAAATCTGAGGCAAAATAAATGGAATGCCTTAGTTAAACTTAAAAGCAAAGAGAAATTTGTGTCTAACAGCCTGAACATTTTGAAGAACCAACTTTTCGTCCTTAAGGGTACATTGCTAGTCTGTACAGTATTTACTGATATTGTTAAAAATACTACAGGGTGATTTAGCTACCAAGAAAGGATATTTTCATCACATAAACAATAGATAAAAGAATCTGGTATGGTACAGATTTCTCTGGTTATAAGAAACACCTTCAGATTATAGCAAGGGCAGTTAGAAGTAAAAGTTCACAGAATCCATTAGGGAACATTAAAAATAATTAAATAAAAGGTTTGGAAAGAATTTAGACTCACTGCTGCTGACCAAAAAGAAATTATTTTTCTTTTGAAAGTTGGTGGCAAAGGTCTATATGATAACCCAGCCACTACCCCTGTGCCATGGCCTGTTCTGATGCACCTTACCTATCCTACTCTTGCAGAATGGCTACCGGTTTCCATTGGAGATGTTAAACCTTTAATAAATCAACATCATAAATTTCCTGCTGAAGACTTTATTCCTGCAGACATCTATGAGGATAATATCAATTGAGGTGTTCCTGTTTTATCAAAATTATTTACCATTACAAATAATAGAGGGTTCCCAGCTGATTTATCTACTAGTATTATTGTCCCTCTTTATCAAAAAGGTGAAAAAAATGTCCTTGGGAATTAACATCCATGTCAGCCTTGATCTTTAAAATCTACTCCAGATACTTCTCAGGCAGATTAGAAGACCAGGCTGAGAGCTTTAACCCATTTGCAGAAGCACAAGCTAGTTTTTGGAATGGCTCTGCAACGAAGATAACTGTTTGTGCTCTTAAATTTTATTTATAAATACTGTTCCCTCAGAGGGACGTTGTAGTGCTATTAGAGAGGGAGCAATATTTTACCCCTAAAACTATAAACCAAATATCAGTCCCACGGCATGAAAATGACATGACTTTATTGTCCCAAACACTTCCGGGTCTGAAGCATCCTTGAAAGGATTTTAGCATTTTCTGTTGGCAGAGGTGCATGACTACAAAGTACCAGAAAACTAAAGGAATTTCCTTTAGCTGTAAACCAAAGTTGCATAAATGGATAATCCATTACCATTGTATTGAGTTAAATCCTTTTCTAATATGGGTATTTGCTTTACATGCAAGGGTGACTGGGATAAACATAGAATCATAGAACTGGAAGGGACCTCAAGAGGTCATCTACTCCAGTCCCCTGCACACAAGGCAGGACTAAGCATTAGCGAGACCATCCCTGACAGATGTTTGTTTAACCTGCTCTTAAAAAGCTCCAAATTTCACAACCTTCTTAGGCAATTTATTTCAGGGTTTAGCTACCCTGACACTTAGGAAGTTTTTCCTAATGTCCAACCAAAACCATCCTTGGTGCAATTTAAGCCCCTTGCTTCTTCTCCTATTCTCAGAGCTCAAAGAGAACAATTTTTGGGGCTGAGAACTTTCTTTTTAGGCTCCAGTTCTGCAAGGGAAACCTCCTACAGTCTAGAAGGAAATGTTCATCTGTGTATTTTCAAGGCTTCAAGCTCCCATGTTCTCTCTTTTTGGATACACATTGTGGTTAAGACTCTCTTCTCTAGACAACACTGCTCATTCCAAGAGACGGGAAGCACAAAGTCAGCTCTCCACAAAAAATAGTGTTGCTCAGGACCGAGGGACACTGGAAATTGCATTTATTCAGGATCTACAAACCTGGAAATGGGCTCACGGGAAGAGGCAGGCAAAGTGGGCTGAATCCTGCTTTCTCCCCGGTAGCACCTGGGTGGGTTTTTGTTCTCTGTAATAACCAGCAGCCATCAAGTGCCCTTTGTCAAGACACCTCTTTGTCTGCTTATGTACATATCAAGAAACTTTAACAAAGGATTCCATGGGAGAACAAAGAGCAGGAGGACATGTGACTTTGGCACTGTGAGCGAACAGATAACCAATAGCCATTTATTCCATCAGAATAGTTGGGGATAGAAGAGCTTCTCCATGCCCCAGTATTGATGACCTCAGAATTAGATAGTGTAGCTGGGAGGCATTTAAAGAAGAAAAGCTGATGGAGAAGGGGACTCAAGTGGCTGCTTTACAAACTGTTCCAGTTTTCTTCAAAACAAATTGGCTGAAATCAGACTAGACCTATTGTTAAAAGCATGCAGTCACTTTTTTAATTACCCTGCTTGTTGGTAAAGCCTGCTTAAAAAATAAAAAATCATTCCCCCTCCTCCACTGCTTTTCTTCATTTCCATGTGAGGGAAAAGCAATTACCAGACTGTATTGTTAAACTGCAGGCACCCCATAGCCAAAGGCAACAGGCCTCTGGAAAAATCCCCAAATAATAACAACACTAAAAAAAACCCTCTGTAAAAACAACTCAGCTGAAAGAAAAACAAAACCAACCAACGAATACACCTGGAAGATACCACGAATGTATCTGGGGGCATGGAACAGAGAAGTACACCATACTGTGAGCCTACAGGGGAGATACCCTGGCTTCCTCTATCATCTCCATACGTGGATTGGCAAAGGACTCCGATCCTACCAATCTTAACTCCCTCCTCCCCCAACAGTATAGTGCTGGTTTATTGGTTTTGATTTATACACTCACATCTGTGTATGCTAAAGCTCTGCTCAGAAAATGACTCAATAAAAACAGCACAGCAGCGTTCCACGTTTTCTCAATGCACAGGTACAAAGAAGGGGCTAGCGAGGACGGGCAGCAGTCAGCTCTGCTCTTGCCGCTCAGCGACTGAGACTCAAATCGGGTTCTTTCCCTCTCACAGGTCACCCCCAGTGAGATTTGGCAGGCCAAAGCCCAGCCTGAGTCCCATCACATTGTGTTCAGTGGGCTCGGAAGGGTGTGACTCGCTCCCCTGGGGATGCACAGGTGCATAATTGGGCCCTCAAGGTTGGAAAGAACCAACTGTCATTTGGGGGAATAGAAAACTACCTGTTTGCTGAAGGGGCACTCATACCACAGCTCGGCCAACCCCCAGCTGAGGGAGGAGAGAGAAGGAAGCTGGAAACGTGGCTTATCTTTTTAATAAACCTCTTATTGGTTTATTAAGCTCTCTGAGCAACCATCGATTTCCATGGCAATGTGTCACATGGAAATTCAGTAGCATTCAAAGTAGGATAGCTTGCAGAGCCATCGCTAGGGTACAGCAAATCGGAGCGACCGCTCTGGGCCCCGCGCTTTGAGGGGCCCTGCAGGTCAGCATGATCGGATGTGATGGATTCGTCACTTTCGCCCTGTGCTCCATACCTCCCTAGAGATGGCCTAATAGCTTGTGACGACAAGGGCCTCATAACCAGCTGCTGGTGGATTTAGACAACTGCCTAGCATACTGACCACTATCATCTCAGGGTTTTCTCTTGGCTCAGACTGTAAGGGGCAGGATCTGTCTTCTAGTTCTGTGCTTGTATAGCACCTAGCACGGCAGGCTCCTGGTTCCTGGCTGGAGCGTCTAGACACTGCAGTAATAAGTAATTATACCACCTGTGTAGGTCATTTACAGAGCAGCAAAGGAGTTGCACGTGTATATGGCTTTCTGCAGTCCAGCTCTCATGAGTCAGCATGTCTCACGTGGTGTCCTGTCCAGGCTATTTATTCTTAGGGGTTGTTGTTATTTATCAGTCCCCCCCTCCACATGGATGTGGAAGAGGGAGCTGGCTTAGCTGTGCCGGCTGACTCGCACTTCTGTTGGGCACATCAATATTCATCTCTTTGTAAACATAACCTGCCCTGCTGCTTGGAATCACTTGAGATTATTCATATTGATTCAGCAACCCGTTAATGATTAAATACAATGTTCCTCAAAGCTAACATTTTACAGGAAAACCTGATTGGATTTGCTATTTTCTGCCTCGTGGAACATTCTGTCATGTGGTAAATGAAGAATCATCCTATTGTCTTTTAATAAAAATTTCCATCTCAGCAGAATTTGCATCCTACTGCTTAATTAAATGTACTGTTAGCATACTGTGCACAGAGCAATTCTCACTGTCACCCAGAACCTCAGGAACAAAAGCTATCTCAAGCAAAGCAGCTCCTGGAGGTTTGCAGGGCTCTGCCCACCTTGCAGGTAAAAATCCAGATGAGCTGGGGATATGCCCCCTGTCTGACACTCATTCAGGTGGAGAGAGAGCATCAGGACTGGAACAGGGGTGCTAAAGTCGGGACTTGGGTGCACTGGCTGAGCTTGTGGGGCCAGCGACTTGAACAGCAGGAGGCCAGGACAGAGGTGCATTAGGACAGATGTATGGCAATCAAGGACTAGAATAGTAGCAAGCGCCATAGGTCCCAGCAGAGCCACATTGATAGGACTGTGTAGGGTAGAAACTTGCAGAGCACTTATCAGTACTTCTATGGCCATTACCTTATTACCATGAATCTGAGAGCCTCATAATCTTTAATGTATTTATCTTCACAAAACCCTTGAGAGATACCATTATCTCATTTTAAAAATGGGGACCTGAGGCACAGAGAGACTAAGCAATTTGTCCTAGATCACATTGTGGCAGAGCAGGGACTATGAACCTAGATTTTCCAAGTCCCCATGCTACCACATTAACCACTGAATCATCATTCCTCTCCACACTATCCCAGCCTCTGACACGCTACGCCTGGCTTTAGCCAGCTCTTTCCATTCCTCAGCTCCATGAGTACTAAATTCACTCAGAATTTTTTAAATAACAAAAATTAGAAAGCAATATTGCCTAATATTCTATAGCCCATCCAGTGTCAGGTCACTTGCTCACCAGACAGTTACACTTCTCTGTCAAACCCTGCTTAGACATGGGAAGATCCAAGTGTAACATCAGAAAATCACCCTGCCTACGCATCTTGCCAGCCCACCACCGCAATGCTCAGGCTTATTCCATGCCTATAAAGTCTGGAGTCTTCAAAAGTATTGCAACCTGAACAACTTCGTGCAGCCCTGGACACAAGCAGGGGGAGAATGGTGGAAGCAAACATGCACTGTCGTGTTAGAGTAGTTTCACTAGAGCTGACATAAAGCAGCACAGCACCCTGGCAGAGGTGTGTTGTCTACGAGGTTTTTCACCATGTTGGTTCTGCTGGGCTAGGAACAGAATCTGCATTGCTTCCACAGCCACTTTTATCTGTTGCTGGCCTGAAGGCCAAAGGAGACAGATTAGCTAGAAGTGGTTAACTCATATGGCATTGCAAAGCATTATTAGCCAGGTCACTGGACTGGCTCATCATGGGCTCATTGTGCACAGCTTCCTATTATGTTTGATGGCAGTGGCTGTGTCATAAGAATTACTTGAACTCCATCACCTCCTTTTAGCTATTCCCCCAACCCCCACTTCGTTCCCAGGGTTCTGGAGATAGGAGGCCAGGTGAAAATAATTCTCCTTAACCTTTTCTCCACCTTAGTTCTTCCGCATGGTAATGAAACAGCTCTTTGCTTTTTCATTGGCCTTTCCCATTCATCAGCTCAGCAAGTTTCAAATTAAAATGAAATTAAGCCTCACTTGAAGGCAAAAGCCATTTAACGATTACACAATTTCTTCATTAAAAATGAAACAAAACATAAATATTTATTCATGCCTGAGAGAGCCTGCCTGGTGATGGCACACATGTTGCTTAGGTAATGGGAATGGGATTGCTGTCTGCAAGTTTCCTATTTTTCAGCTACCTGTAACTCTCCATGTTTACATGATATTAATAGAACTGTTTTTCTGTCAAGTGATAGAAAACACAGTTAAGTAATAAGTAATACACAATTTTGCCATCACCCTTTGCACCCAAGGATCTCCAAGTGCTTTGCTAACATGAATAAGAACCTATACAGAAGAATTGTAGCCATTCATCTGGGAAAGATAGGTATTATTACTTGACTTTTACACAGGGGAAAATCAGGGCACAAAGAGATGAAGGGACTTGCCCAAGGGCCACCAAATCAGTGGCAGAACTAAAAAAAGAACCCAGAAGCCTTGACTAACAACACTCTCCTCCCCTATGTTCTTATATGATGTAGAAATCTTGGATAGGGTAAGCAGTCATCTTTGAGTGACTCCTCCCTCAGACACAATCCTAGAGAGTTCAGATTTCATGGCAGAGATTCCTGTCAGATATGGATTCTGTGATCAATACAATCTGTGATCCATGGATTTCCTGACTCAGGAATTTGCCCTATAACATAGAGATTATTCCTTCCCATCACTCCCCACAGCCGGCCTTATGAGTGGGTGACATGGGCAACCACCCAGGACACCAAAGTCAGGTGGGCGCTGAGGTCAAGAGGCAAGAAGTGGTGCAAGGCCATGGAAGGGAGCATAAGGCAATGCGGGGAGGGGAGGTAGCCGAGCCTGGGGGGTGATAGGATGGGTGAGGAGTCCAGAGAGGCAGCATGGGCCAGCGGTGATGGGAGAATGCAGGGTGGGGGAGGCATCAGGGGCCGGGGAACCAAAATACAAGTTAGCCAGGGCACCATTTTCCCTGGGGCTGGCCCCGTCTCTCCCTCTTTCTTAAGATGCTTGTACTCGAGCTAGAGAAGTGGTTGAGGTTTTCCCCATTTGAAACCCTTCTCGAAAACCGGAACAATGGGACTGGTGAAAATGACATGCCTTTATATTACATAGCCTATCAGTCTTTCCCTAGCCGTTCTATACCTGTGGCTAAAGGCATAACTTGTTCTGAAGTGTCCAAAGTGTAAGTATCAGTCCCAGCAGGAATCAGGCAAGCCTCTTGCATTCTATTCCAGTTTGAATACCGAGGTGGTCTGTAGTTCGTGATCAGTTCTCCCCCTGCTCTTCAAACGGGGACATCAGATGGCTGAGAGACTGCTCTTCCTCATTCCCCCCCAAGGGAGAAGGCACTGTCAACATGTGGCGGCAAAATACTTTGTGACCCACCCCTTCGGCTCATGTAATATACGCCATTATGTGCCAGCAATGTCCCTCTGCTATGTACATCGGGCAAACTGGACAGTCCCTGCAAAAAAGGATAAATGGACACAAATCAGATATCAGGAATGGCAATATTCAAAAACCTGTAGGAGAGCACTTCAACCTCGCTGGACACACCATAAAAGATTTAAAGGTCAGCATTTTGCAGCAAAAAAACTTCAAGTCCAGACTGCAAAGAGAGACTGCAGAGCTGCAATTCATTTGCAAATTTGATACAATCAGTCAAGGACTGAACAAAGATTATGAGTGGCAAGCTAACTACAAAAGCAGCTTCTCTTCTCTCGCTATTCACACCGCCAGTTCAGCTGCTAGAGGAATACCTCACCCTCCCTGATTAGAGATAACAAGCTGGTTCAGCCTCATTGGACTAACCTTGTTATCTCCCACCTGGTTCTTGCCTACCTATTTATACCTGCCCCTGGATACTTCCACTGCATGCATCCGACGAAGTGGGTATTAACCCACGAAAGCTTATGCTCTAAAACTTTAGTTAGTCTTTAAGGTGCCACAGGACTCTTTGTCACTTCTGCAATTCCAGACTAACATGGCTACCCCTCTGATTCCCTTCGGCTCAGACGACCCTACCTCGGAATGATATCCTTCTGCATATATGAACTAGTTCTCCGACCATCTGAGAGATGAATTCTGGAGAGGAATAAGAGCTTTATTTATACCCCATACATTACACTGCTTTGGAGTGTAATGTATGGGGTATAAATAAAGCACTGATCCAAAAAATCACTGTCTTTCAAGGATCTCCTAAGCTGCTTTTTGAATGGCAGCCAGCCAGGACTAGTGAAATTGGACTCCCTGGGTCCTGGCTGGAGCTGGGAAATTTGTGACCCCTTTTGTCTGGAGGCTGCCAATATTGATATGAGAAATCTTACAAGAGAGCGAGCCCTGAAGACACATGTAAATGTATATTTGCACAAGCCTTGGCGCTGGAAGGATTTACACGTGTTGTGTCCATTCAGTAAATACAGTGGAGATTCTTTATTGAGGCTGCTGGACACGGACAGAGCCTGTGGATTTCTCTGGAAAGACAGATTCCGATTGACCAATAAAGGCTGTGTTGCCTAGGGTGACCAGATGTCCCGATTTTATAGGGACAGTCCTGATTTTTGGGTTTTTTTCTTATATAGGTTCCTAGTACCCCCCATCCCACCCCGATTTTTCACACTTGTTGTCTGGTTGCCCTAGTGTTGCCTAATACCACCAAAGGGTCCCCTAAATCCTGTCCTGGACTTCATAGACAGGGAATGGGCTCTTGAATGCATTATAGCCCAGCTAGTTTGTAGCTCTTTGTGGGGTTAGGAAACATCCAGTCAGGGAGCAGAAACAAGACCCGTGTGATTTAGATGGCCAATCACAAAGTGGGAATAGTAAACTATGCCCAAGGAATACCTGAAGCTGTAGGAACAGCCAGCAACATTCAAACAGCTGCCCATTGTCTGAGCTAGGCTTCTGCGAGCCATTTGCTGAATACTGCATATGGAAGCATCTGCAAAAACGGAAAGAGTCGGTTCAGAGACAAAAGGGCAACAGTCTGTTCAATACAGGTCACCTAGCTCAAGCCCTGACCTTAGATGTAGACCTAACCCTTCTGTGGTTCCAGCAAGTTCAGAGGATCAAAGGAGAAGGACTGGTTTAGTGCTAACAAGTCACAGACGAGCTTGTAATATAGGATGGGGGGGGCTGTACAGATGGATTCTTTTCCTATGTATAATAACACAAAACCAACAGAGCATTGTGTCCTCACCAAATGATTAGAATAAGAAGATCCTTTGGCCAGGAACTGGATTGGGTGGAATGGATTGTTTACTAAGTCAATTAAAAGTCCTTACGAAATGCTTCAAGCCTGTGAGGCAGAAACATAATTAGAAGCACAAGTTCTGGAGGCAGTTTAGTTGTCTACATGCAAAGAAACATGCAAAAGGGTACAAATGGAGCAAGTTAGGCAGGATAGAGCGGCCAAAGGTGCAAAACTGAGTTGCATGCAGCAAATGTGCCCTAGCAGTGCTAAGTAGGAACATTTGTAGCTTCTTTTGGGTCCTCAGTCCACGACGTGGTGCTGACTGTAGTCTTAGCAGAGACTGCCTTTCTTGTCCTGATGGAAAAGGGGTCTCCCATATACATAGGCTGCAGCAGAAGAGGAGCTGTGGGGCATGCATATGAGATTCAGCCCCACTTTCCTAGGTGGACTTCATGGCCACATCACACTCAGCAGGTTTGGAAGGGGGAAGTGAAACCTTTGAGAGTGTTTCAGGCACTGATCATTTTGTTGCTGTTAACTTGAATTTCTGCAAATCCCGTAGCTAGGAAACTGCTCACCAACTGTGCCGCGAGCGCTGCTCAGTGTGACTTGCCTTTTCTACCAGCCCTCAGTTGAAATGACAAGGAGATGATTTCCTTTCTCTGCAGCTTAGGCTCAAGCTGGGACAATTAGAAAGAGAAAAAACTAATTGAACAGAGAGCACGTTCAGTACGTCCACCAAAAAGGCTTGTCTCTAATTAGGTGTGTGGCTACTCAGAACAACTCATATCGTCTGCACTTTGCTTCTTTGTTGATGTCCCCAATGGAGGAAGGGGAATAGCTGCTGGGAAATGCGGCCCCACTTGTGTTCATTCACACACATCACTCCTAGGACCTCAGCATTCCTTTTACCCTCCATTTCAAGGCCACAGCACAACACACCAAGGTGTGGACATTCTCTTTTCACTTGAGAAGGACTGGATATAGACTGGATTCATCTCAGAGACCATCATGGTGCTTCTTCATTGTCCAGATGGATTTTGCTCAAGAGATATGGGACATTCCCTTCGCCAGAGCTCAATGCTTATTTGGCCATTAAGGATTAACCCTTTTTAGCCATTAGACAAGGTTAAAAATGTTAGTCCTTACCCCAGCTTGTTCTTCCTAAGGTCTAACAGTAAAGAATTTGCCTCCCTACCTATAGGCTGCTAAGGGGCCTGACAAAGAATATGGCAAATAAGGGAATTTTCAAACATATAAGAGAGTACTTTGGATGCCAGGCATAACACAAAACACTGAGTCACACATCAAGATGACTATGGAGACAACATGAACAATCTTCTTCATATACCTTTCCCCCCACCCTCTTTGGAGTTTCTGGATGCTGCTCCCATCTCCTCTTGCCCCAGGTTTGGGAACCATGTCACTATTTCAGAGTCCTCCAAGTCCCTCCTGGCTTATGGGGAGAGAGAAGTGGGACAGGAGGTGGAACTCAGGGCTCCATGCAGAGCACTAGTCACGAAACCCACGGGTTCAGGTTCGATTATTGTGTATCTGGGTCATTTCACATGTCCCACCTTACGTATTTTATGATTTTAAGATGAATGATAAGATACCACAGCACCCTGCTGCCATAGTGATGGACATTTTAGAAATGCACTTTAATATTTATTATAATGAACCTACCGAACAGTAATTGGTCAGTAGAGAGCAGTGTGATGAATCTGCTAAGGGGAATCAGGAGGACAATAGGGAGCCAGGTGTAGGGGAGGTTCCTTGGCAGTTGGGAAGCAGCGAATTTTGGAGGCAGTGGGGCGAGGGCCCCTGACAGGAGTGTGGTGGCTGGAGGCAGTGGGCAGAACGCAGTTTGCGATCCAGTAGCTGAAGCTCCTACAGCACATGCCTGGGAGTGGTGCACCTGACAAGGTACGGTATCCTGTGGCCCTCTCGTGCCTCTACAAGGAATTGACTGCTATTCCATTGAAACTATAGAAAAGTGACCTACAGAGTTGTTCCAGGGCTAATTTGTAACTTTAGGCTACAGTGAACCCCACTGAAAAGTCAGTGTTCCTCACGCCACAGCACCTGACTAACACAGTGAGTTTCTACTGTGAGTTCTCATCTTGGGCTGGTAAATTTTAATTGGACACCTAGCACATCAGTCAGAACAGGAAAACTCTCCCCAGCTATCAATGAGCTCGGTGCATTCCCCCAAGCATGTCCAGAACCTTCAGTGCCTTCCCAGACCCACTTGTCTGCACCGCTATAAAACACCTGAGAACAGCAAGAGATCTCTAAGTGCTAGAGCCATGCAGAGACGTGCCCTGAGCAACCCACTTCAGGACCCAGTGCTGATATTTAAATGAAGCTGGTTCTTTTTGGTCAGATTTGAAGACCTTTAAAATGAGCAGAGAGACCATTCAAACAATTCCATCAGGTGCAGCACAGTACACTTTCTTTTTTCGACCCTTTAAATTTTGACCCATTGTGCACTAATTTTATTACATGGAGAATCCTCTGTGAAGGACAACGGGGTCCTGAATTCAGGATGAGTTTATTCTCTCAATTTGAGTTGGGGATGGATTCATTGTGGTTCCTCCCCTTATTTTTTTAAGTCAAATGATTTCCCCCAATCTCATATTTAGACAAAAATGTTGGAACCATATAAATTTCAAAACCAGTGGATTGTCCTTTTGTTACTATTTTAGCACATGCTTTGTCCACAAGTATTGCAGTATATGTAGCAAGGGGAGCCTCTTGATTTTGCTTTATCAGCGCTGTGCCTTTAAAGTTCTAGAAGACTTTGATGTGCTGGGGGAAACTGCCATATGGTATTCTAATCAGTCTCAGCCTGTTATAGAGAAACATGCACAAGCTCTACATCAGGGGTGGGCAAACTATGGCCTGTGGGCCACATCCAGCCCAGCCCCTCCCCTACTGTCCCTCTGCAGCCACGCCTCTGCACCGGCAGTGTGTCTGGCTCTGGCCGCTGCTGTGAGTGGTGCGGTAAGGGGCCAGAGCTGGTGGGTTGGATAAGGGGCAGGGAGACCCGGGGGGCAGTCAGGGGACAGGGATCAGGAGGCGGTTGGATGGGGCAGAGGTTCTGGGGTGGTGGTCAGGGGATAGGGAACAGTGGGGTTGGATGGGACATGGGAGCCCTGGGGCTCTGTCAGGGAGCGTGGGTGTGGATAGGTGTCCGGGGATAGGGAGAGGTTGGATAGGGAGTGGGGTCTGGGGAGGTGGTTAGGAGCAGGGGTTCTCTAGAGGAGGTGGTCAGGGGAAAAAGGAACAGGAGGGCTTAGATGGGGGTGAGGTCCCGGGAGGGAGGTTAGGACGCGGGGGGCATTTCTCTGGAGGGGGCAATCAGGGGACAAGGAGCAGAGGGGCTTAGATAAGGGGTGGGGGTCTCTGGAGGGGGTAGTCAGGGAACAAGGAGCAGGGGTGTTGGATGGGCCAGGAGTTCTGAGGGGGGCAGTGAGGAGGTGGGAAGTGGTAGGGGGCCAGATAGGGGGTGGGGCTAGGCTCCTGTTGAGAGTAAAGTAAAAGCAATGAAGACTGAAACTGTAGGTCATTCTTTATGTGTGGAAAACATAACAAGGACAGGATCTGCATAAGGATCTCATTTCAGAAAATGTTCAGGGCAGGGCAGAGCAGGGCAAAGTTGTGTCAGCATATAGGATATCCTATGTGATTTTTTTATATTCTGCAAAGTCAGCGGATGTGGAGTGGAAGACCTAATGGAACATATAGACTATGAAAAGTTGTTGGCGAAGAGGAGAGGCAACTGCCCTCTTAAAGCCACAGCAAATCATCCACCTGGATCTAAAACAAGGAAGAGCTCAGAGAAAGTGAAGTAAAAACAAAGAGGTCTTCTGGTGAAACAGAAAATCTTAAAATTATCACCCACACGTATCACTTCCAGTATCCAGTCCTCATCAAATGCCTTGAAGAGGCCACTTTCCACAGAATCACTCACTATAGGCAAAATTAGCCCTGCACTAGCATTATGAATTTGATCTAGAAGCACTTTCATTGCCTGATTTTTGCATAGCTGAAAGTTTCCACCCTGAGGATTTGGTTTTCTATAAATAACCAATGGCAACAATTGCCTCTACAAGAGCCTGTTAACATTCCTTTGCTGAATTTTATCAGAAATGGAGGATAACAATTGTAATACCTAGCTCTTAGGTCAGCTTTTTATCAGTGGATCTCAAAGTGCTTTCCAAAGGAGGCAAGTCATTATCCCCACTTTACAGGTGGGGAAACTGAGGCACAGAATGGGGAAAATGGACTTGCCCAAGATGGTGAAGCAGGACCAGGGCAGAGCCAGGAAAAAAACCCAGATCTCCTGAGTGCTCTAACCACTACAGTACACTGCCTCCATCAGGACCGGCACCTGTTGATCACTAGGAGTCTGCAGACAAAACACCTTTAGCAGTCACTGAATCCCAGCCATTGTCAGATGCTCTAAAGATTAAGCTCCTTGCTTCTGAACAAGCTCTTCCTGCTGCTGTTTCAGTGAGCTCCTGTGCAGATGTTTGGACACAACACCTGTGCATCACTAGGTAAAGGGCTCTGTTTAGACTCACTAAGATGTGATCCACTTCATACTATCCTTATGACCCCCATTCAGCCAGACAATACTGGAGCCAGGCCAGCAGGGACACCTGTCAGGACTAATTTAGGAAACAAAGGCCTCTTGACTCAGCCCTCCTCCCCCTTATGCTGAGCTCAAACCATGTCAAGGGAGGTCTGTTGGTCATGGAAAGTTTTGTTCTTAAAGGAAATTTTAGGCCAGGAACTGGCTTACCAGGTCCCTTTGTAACACACTGCTCAGATTATAACTTTGTAGATTTTTAGTGGCTGTGGGGAATCTTACAGAGAAGCTCACTGATGTAATTTGGAACAAACTTTGCTCCTAGAGCTTTGCCCATTCCTGGGATCTCAGGTTTGGTTTCAAAGGCACAACGGTTGGATTGAATCCCCGTTTATTACAAAAGAAGTGAGAGTTCAGCTCAAGTTGAGACTCCTCCAGGGGACTGTATGTCTCACTGGTGTCTTGGAACGAGTTGGGGCATGGTTACACTTACAAGATTATAGCGCTATTGGTTATAGCGGTCCCCTTATACAGTAATATGAATAGTGCTATTGTATGTCCACACTGAGATGCTCCAGTGTTATAGCATGGCCACATTTGCGGCACTTAATGTGGCATTAAGAGCAGCGCATTAGGGCATGTATCCCACAGCACACCTCTTCCCGATCTGGCGCAATGCCTTGTGGTGGGGGGGGGCGTCACTTGCGGGGCATTCTGTATCCTGTTTCAACTACCCATGATGCTTTTTGGCATATCCCAGCAATCCCTGTGTTTCCTTCCACCTCCGGCGCCATCTTTCAATGGTTTCAGCAAGGCGCGCTCCGTCTTCCATTGTCGTGTGCAGCAATGAATCCAGAACTGCTGAGGAACATGCTGCCGACTGTCACCAGCACATCTCTGTGTGCAGTGGAGTTAATCCTTGACATGCAGGATGACAGTGATGAGTCTGAAGACGAGATCGAAGCGGTGAATGCGTTTGACACGAAGCTTCGTCTCATTAACGGACATGCTCACGGCCGTTGAATGCCACTTCTGGGCACGGGAAACGAGCACTGAGTGGTGGGATCGCATCGTCATGCAAGTCTGGGACGACAAGCAGTGGCTGCAAAACTTTCGAATGAGAAAAGCCACTTTCATGGGACTGTGTGCTCAACTCGCCCCCGTCCTGCGGCGCAAGGACACCAGATTGAGAGCTGCCCTCCCGGTGGAGAAGCTGGTGGCTATCGCAATTTGGAAGCTGGCTACACCAGACAGCTACCGATCGGTGGCCAACCAGTTTGGGGTTGGAAAGTCGACCGTTGGAGTTGTGCTGATGCAAGTGTGCAGGGCCATTAATCGCATCCTGCTACGAAAAATCGTGACTCTGGGTAACGTGCATGACATCGTGGCTGGCTTTGAAGAAATGGGTTTCCCTAACTGTGGACGGGCGATAGATGGGACCCATATACCTATTCTGGCGCCCGCCCACCTAGCAGACGAGTACGTTAACCGAAAGGGGTACTTCTCCATGGTTCTCCAGGCGCTTGTGGATCACCGTGGGCATTTTACTGACATTAACGATGGCTGGTCTGGAAAGGTGCATGACGCACGCATCTTCCGCAACACCGGCCTGTTCATGAAGCTGCAAGATGGGACTTTTTTCCCAGACCAGAGGATCCCCGTGGGGGAAGTGGAAATGCCCATAGTGATTCTTGGTGACCCCGCTTACCCTTTAATGCCCTGGCTTATGAAACCCTACACAGGGAGCCTGGACAGCAGTCAGGAAAGATTCAATTACAGGCTTAGCCGGTGTCGAATGACTGTGGAGTGTGCTTTTGGGTGTCTCAAGGTGCGCTGGCGCTGTCTTTATGGGAGGCTAGACTTGGCCGAGGGTAGTATCTCCGCGGTTATTTCCGCATGCTGTGCCCTACATAATCTTTGTGAGCGGAAGGGCGAGGGCTTCACTCAGGCATGGTCCTCGGAGGTTCAACGCCTGGAGGCCACATACGCCCAGCCAGAGAGCAGGGTTCTTAGAGGGGACCAGCGCGAGACTGTTAGGATCAGGGAAGCCTTGAGGGAGCATTTTGAGGCTGAAAGCCAGTTCTAAAGTGAGGTGCAGACGGAGGGAGGGAGGGAGCATTCTTTTAATAGGAACAGGCATTTGCTTTTCTGTAGCCTGTAATAATGTATGTACACTTAATAAAGAAACCCATTTATTAAGAAGACAATTCATTTATTGAACAGGTACTTCGGTTGCTGAAAGAAAATATTGTGATGCGTGTGAGGGGGAAGCCGGGGGAGGTGCAATGGGGGTGGCATGGGGTCAGTCAGAGATCGGAATATGTCCGGGTCTCTGAGTCTCCAGTGCCCTCACAGTGGCCATGTCCCCCGAACCCCATTTGCGGGGGGCAGTAAGGCATGTTATTAGGGATTGACTGCAGTGGATAATGGTCCGGGGTTTGGGGGTTGTTCGGTGAAGACAGAGGGGTTGGAGGCAGCTGTGGATGGTGATAACCATAGAGCTGATGATAGTGGCCTGGAGGGTACTGAGGCACAGAAGGGGAAGGGATTTGGGGCAAATGATAATTGGGGTGGAGAGCGTGGTGCTTCTCCTCCTGAAGGGTGACAATCCACTGCATAGTCTCCAATTGAAGCTGCAGTAATGAGAACAGCTTATTGGTGCTTTTCCGGTGGTGAATCGCATTCTCCTTCCGCGCCTTCTCCCTCAACTTGCTCTCATTCTCCCTCCACCTCTGTGCAACTCGATTCTCCATTACAGCCTGATGCATTACTTGCTGTACAAGATGCTCTTTGCTCCTTCGTGGCCGCTTCCTCAGTCGCCTCAGCCTCTCAGCTGTTGATAAGAGCGATGGCACAGGGCTCAAGGACGACCCTTCTAAAATAAAAAGATACATTTAACAGTGGTTCCCTTGTAAAGAGCAGACATGCATATGATTCCTCCGCATTCCCCGTTTGCCTGTCCCGCAGAGAGCACAGATATAGCAACGGAGCCCCTGCCATGGTGAGTACACTCCAGAGGCAAGGGAAATGATTTTTTCCTTGCCCCAGAAAAGCTGTGCCGGGGGAGGGGGTGGGGAGTGCCGGTAAGTTGCAGGAGCCCCACTCTGAGCAGCAGGCAGGGGGAAAGATTTCTTCCCTGTCCTGAAAAGCTGTGGTGGGGGTGGGGGGTGGGGTCTGGAGTGCCGGGAAGTGGCAGGAGCCCTACTCTGAACACTGTTCCAACATTCTTCGTAGGTGTTTGTCCTGGAAGATATCTCGTTGCTTCGGGTCACTGAGGAACAAAGGGAAGGGATTTTAATGAGATGCGGCTTCCGCCCAGGGCCATATGCAGCTTGCCTATGTGCAGCAATGCTCCCCCCACCCATCGTAGCACAGTGGCGGGGACTAGTGACCGTGACTGGGATGGTGGCCACGCTGGCTCTCCTGGGAAACCTGCGCAGGCGCATTGCAAGCGCTCTTATTGAGACCTTTGAAGAGATTACTGATGATGACTACTGCGAGGTGATAGACTACATCAATGCACTATTCCACATGTAGGCAAGCATGCAAGCATCCCTTTCCACCTCAAGCTGCCTGCCTTCCCCATAGAAAAGCAGCTTTATCTCCGCAATCCGCTGCTGAGCTGGCACCTGCAACCGCCGGACGCTGTGGCTGGCCGCCCTCCTCCTGGCTTTAGAGGAGAGCTCCTGGCTGCATGCCCCCCTGCCCTCCTCCTGGCTTGAGAAGAGCTCCAGGTGGAATGTCCCCTGCATCCCTTTCCACCCCAAGCTGCCAGCCTTCCCCATAGAAAAGCAGCTTTACCTCCGCAATCCGCTGCTGAGCTGGCCCCTGCAACCGCCACACGCTGTGGCTGGCTGCCCTCCTGGGTTGAGAAGAGCTCCTGGCTGCATGCGTCCAGGGACTCCTCCGTGCCCTGGGTCGCTGCCGCCTCGTCCTCATCCTCCTCCTTTTCTTCATCCTCCTGCTCTTCGTCCTCCTCCTCACCGCCCCCTTCAGTGTTGGGCTGGAAAGTGTCCATGGTGGTCAATGGAGTGACCGTAGGATCACCACCAAGTATCGCGTGCAGCTCCTTATAAAATCTGCAAGTCACCGGGGCTGCCCCAGAGCGGCCGTTTGCCTCGCGGGCTTTGCCATACGCATTCCTAAGCTCCTTTACCTTAACACGGCACTGCAGAGTGTCCTGCTCATGGCCTCTTTCTGCCAAGGCCCGTGATATCTGCCCATAGGTATCAAAATTCCTGCGGCTAGACCGCAGCTGAGACTGAACAGCCTCTTTCCCTCAACAGCTGATGAGGTCCAGCATCTCGCTATTGCTCCATGCTGGGGATCGCCTATTGCGAGGAGGCATGGCATATGGAGTCATGATGATCAATCAGAATGATCACCTGCAACGATTCCCTGAGACCACGCCACGCAATCAATCAGATCAATGAGAATGATCACCTGCAAGGATTCCCTGAGAGCACGCCACGCTTGGCTGGAGCAAACAGGAAGGGGATTTTCAAATTTCCCTGGAACTTTAAAGGGCGGGTCTGACGTGTG
Source organism: Dermatemys mawii (assembly GCA_007922305.1). Classification (NCBI taxonomy): domain Eukaryota; kingdom Metazoa; phylum Chordata; order Testudines; family Dermatemydidae; genus Dermatemys; species Dermatemys mawii. Next base: position 1,161,664 of record ML677358.1, read on the forward strand.
GTCACCTGAGGACAGGACAAAAGAGTTTGCAAGTGATGACCAGAGTGGCTCGAACGGGAATTATGGGACAGGCTGGAGGCCAATTAATGCGCAGTGGGTGTCCACATTCTTGCTGTAGCGCTACAGCAGCTGCGCTACAGCCCTTATTCCCCATGCGGAGGTGGATTAACAATAGCGCTATAACTCAGCAGTTATAGCGCTCTACGTGCCTTGCCAGTGTGGATGGGGAGGAGGTTATAGCGCTCGTGGGGGCCTTATAGCGCTATAAAGTTCACTTCAGTGACACTCTGGAGGGACTCTTATCCCAAGGCAGCTGCCCTGGGAAGATGTAAAACAGCCCAGATTTGCAGTGTGGATTGCAGACCAGCACAACTAGGAGGGCAAACCATAGGAATATTTTAGGGCTGCTTTCCCACATCCTAGAGGGCAATGTGAATACACTGCTCAGGGGCAGCATGCACACATCTTGTGCACCTAGCATATTCTGAGTTGTTATTATCATCAGTTATTTGTATTATTATAGCACCTAGAAGTCACAGTCATGGACCAAATTCATTGAAGTGACAACACTGAGTGGGTTTTCTTTCCTAGATCTGGGGTCAGCTGGAGATCACATAATGACAAACAGGGGCACTACACCCAACAGGGAAGGCTCTAAGAAGAGCTCGGTGTGGTTGGTTTGCATCTTCTTTGTACCAACATAGTCAGTGCAAATGGGCCACAGAGCTACTGGAGCTCAGGCCCGTGGAGCTTACAGGCTGACTGAGAATCCTTTCAATGTAATGCAACACATTGCAGATTTGATAAACAGACACAGGCCTGAACCAGGACACTAGATCCCAGCAGAGTCCTAGGAAGCAGGCTTTGAGGTACCACTATTCTTATCGCTAACATTATAGCGGTGCCTAGAAGTTCCAATCAGGAGGGGACCCAGTCATGCCCGTCCCTGACAGATATATCAACCTGCACTTTTGAATCCTGTAGGTAACTAGTGAAGTTGGCAATACCTTGGGTAGGCTGGAATCAGTGGCTTTGTTTTTCCATAAGAATTAGCCTTGGAGCCACATTCAGTAGCCTAGACTCCCTCCCTCCCTATTTTAAGCAGGCTACAGGTTTCCTGCTTCTAAGTGGAGGAAGCTGGGTTGGCCCAGACAGCTTGCAGTACCACTGTGCAAGAGAGCTGGGTTGGGTTTCCAGTTACATTCTCTGCCATAGCGCCTGGCAGTGGCTGGGTGTGCTGCAGAGACTATGCACTTTGGTTAGTTTTGTCCCTAAATATCATAACTAAAACAAGGGATTCTGATACAAACTGTAAAACAATCACAGCAAATGTTCTTTATGCAAACAGATGATGAATCTTCCCCATCAAGGACAGATCTTACAGTGATTTGCATGCAGAATGAAGCATAAATGAGATAACACGGGCGTACTATTTCTCATCACAGTAGCTGATTTTGGCAGCCAAGTACACACTTTTCAAGATTATATTGCAATTAATTTGATTTAACTCCAGAGCTACTTTTGTTATTGTTCTATTATTTTTTCCAAGGCTTTGTCAGACCTGAACTTTCTCTGTAGCATTATTGTCTTCTCAACACAAGGGGAAGTTATTGTCTCTCACATTTAATTTCCATGGCAACAAATCCATAAACCCAAATGCCTACAAATCGAGTCTGTGAGATGCAAACGTGTATCAGCCAAGGCCACTCTTTAACCATGGGGAAAAGAAAGTGGAACAATTCATCCAAAAACAGAGGCACTAATTTTGCTTGAGTTAGCCCTTCACATAGGAACACGTTGTCAAACTTGATTAGATCATTGGACTGTTGAGTCCAGTGTCAGGCCTCTAGCTAAAGTAATACCTGATACATCAGAAGATAAAACAACCCTGTAAAGCCAAGTGTGCAATTCTGTCCCTCTTTTCCCTTACCCCAGGCAATCAGCTGAAGCTCTGAAGCTTGAGCTTTCAATCCCTTTACGATTCCGTCTAGAGCCTGCACAGCTGTAAATGTTATGGATGATAGTCGTAAAGTCATCGGGATCTTTGTAAGAGCCAGCCATGCTATTTAGCTTGATGTCCCTCTGCAGCAGTTACTCCCACAGCTCTGCTATAAGCTAGAGGGAGAAATATCGCTCTCTCTTTGCTTTCAGTTAGAATCTGTACATTCACAGCAGTGATTATAAACGGAGTGATACCGCAGTGTATCAATTCAGAGATGCCCAGAAACAGAATTCAGTATCTAAAGCTAGAGGGTAAGACGTGGCAGAGAGCAAACCAGGAACCACTCTAGGAGAGGGGCCAGGATATTCAACACTGATTCTAGGTGCCCTACCTGAGACTAGAGCTAGTTAGAAAAGTTCCAACAAAGCATCGTTTCATCAGAATTTGCTGATTCACAAAATCAAAATGTTTTCCGGAGATAGTTCGGTTTTCCAAACAGAATCCTGCATGCCAAGCCGGCTGCTAGACAACCTGGGCTCACAGGGTCTGAAGCTTCAGGGCAGCCCACCACTCCAGGGTCTGCAGCCCACCAAGCGGATTGCCCCTGAAACATGGGCGTCAGAGCTTCCAGGTTTCATAGCACTAGGGCAACCCAGCCAGGCAGGCTCCAGCCCCTTTACAGGTGAATTTCCAAATTTGAGGGCCGGGGGGAGGCAGGAAGGGGAGGGGTGTTTGTAATCAGAATGAAACCAAATGTCAAAATATCAAAATCCTCTGGGAATTATTTTTCTCTGCTCAGCTCAGCCAGGGATACCTTAGAAGAGCCTGGTTTCCTGAAAATGCTGAGCTCCCCATCTCTGAAAATCAGGCTGCTTTACAGTATTTGAGCCTAAACACCCAAAACCAGAGGCCCCCCCCTCCCCCGCCAACTAACTCTGTGGAAATTGAATCCAGAGTGCCTTTCACTGCAGTGCTTTTCAGTAAACAGCATGGCCTCTCATCACCCCTCTAGTCTGCTGTGGTCCCAGGGCCAAGGTGGCTGGAGTTTCCTTGCCATGCCCTTCTTTGCTATTTGTTTAGAGATCCCCTGAGAGCAGCACTCCCGCTGGACTGAGAGGTGCAGTCATCCCACCTTTCACCCCACAAGGCACTAGAACCTGGACTTCTAGTGATACTGAGGAATCTTCAACTCCCACCTGAAGTCAGTGGGAGCTGCAGATGTTCAGGCCCTGGGTGTTCTCCTTCAGTATCCCCTCTTCTAAGTCCCCTGGTATAGGCATGCAGGAATCTGAGCAATACACAGCAGAAGAATGATTCTCCTCTCTTGCTCGCTTTTCCTTTAAAAGCCTACAGTGTTCCTTCTTTCCATCTTTTCTTCCTCACAGAGCTGAAACCATCCCTTTCCCATGGAAGAGGCTCCTTAGATAATGGAGTGATACAGCAGGAATGCAACTCAGCTAAGCTTTGGACTAGAATCTCTTTGTGAAATGGAAAATCTTTAGCCTACCTCCCCCGACCCCATTTTTGCTAACCCACAAACTTAACAATTATTTTAGCTGATGAGAAAACAGCTCCCTTGTCCTCGTTCAGTTGCCAAACACTGCATCTATGAACTACTCAGCTACTAACTACTGCCACTAGACAAGCTCAGCTGAGGCAAATTTACAGAAGCACCTGCATGATGACCAGCTTTTAGCAGGAAATAAGGCAATAAGGGCACAGGGTAAAGGTATAAAAAACCTGAGAGAGGACACTAAAATCATTTCTATTTAAAGCCCTAAGGGGACAGATCAGAGTATAGAAAAGTTAGACTATAACCTGAATTATAGCTTGGGACTGCACTGCAGAGCTAAGCAAGCATAAAATCCTTTGTTTTACATCTTTAATTGGCTCTATCTGTATCCTCTTTAGGCAGCATAGCTTGATGATATGTATATTCATTTCTTTTAATAATAACCCACTAATGAGTCTGTTCTCCTAGAGGGTTACCATATGGAGACAATGGCTTTTAAGTCAAGGGGAACACCAAAGCGGAATGGCCTAAAGTTAGATTTGCTATCCATTCCAGTTTGCAGTCAGGGCTCACCCAGATACTATAATAATGAAAGTCATATGAGTTAACTCCATAGGCAAGTTATACTGTAATTTGACTCCTGGTCTAGGAGAGACCAGCTAGACATGAGCAGCAGGCACATTTCAGTTGCTTCCCCCAGCTTGACTGCAATAATGGAGTGGACAGACAACATGGAGACATCTGGTGCTAAGGAGTATGCTCCATCCTGCATCTGATGTTTGGGGAGGATGGAATTACTTAAAGATTCAGTATTGCAGCCTGTGTTTGGTGGGAGCTCTTCCTGACTCAGAAAGGCAGTTTATTTTGAGGTAATGGAGGAGGTGATGCTTGATGCTCTTCTATTCTTTTTGGCGTATATGCCACTGCTGTCTGCGTAGTATTTGTGCTGCCAGGATCCCCTTTAAAGCTAATCCTTCCTGGGTTTGCTTGGCTAGGAAATCCAAGCGGCTGACCACATACATAGATAGGTCAGCTAAACAGCCACATGTTAGAGTAGTTCAGTATTTGCTAGCCAGCACCAATAAGGTAGAGAGTCTTGAGAAACAGCTACCAGTGGATTCTCGCCAAGTGAGAGGGTGCTTGTATCCCCTTAGCTTAGTTCTTAGAGGCCTCATAGTACACTTTCTACTTTAATAAATGAATCTCATTTATGAATACAACCAGCCAGCCTTCAGCTGAAAGCATTTTTCTGCCACTTTAAAGTGTGCCCTGATCAGCAAAAGACAGAGAAATAAATCTGAGACAGAATGAACCCAGCATCTGAACAGGGCAAACCGCTCTTTCTCACCCAGATGAGCACAGAGGGATGAGAGGAAATTTCCTACTCAGTGAAGCCTTTTGTCTGTCTTTGACTAAGACTTTAATACTGGAGGGGGAAGTTGGCAGGTCTAACTCCATTGCTTTCAAAGGACTTCACAGAGGTCAGTATTGTCATTCCCTTGTTATTGTCAGGGAAACTGAGGCACAGAGCCATGAAAGTGATTTGCCCAAGTATCACAGTCGTTCAGTGACAGAGGAAGGAATAAAACCCAGCACTCTCAAATCCTGCTTTTATGCCCTATTCTTTGCACCTACTTGCCTCAATCTAACTTTATTTGTTCAGTGGGAAGTTGCCTTTGAGTTCACACTTGGGGAGGCAACGAGGAGGAGAATTTCTGTCACTGGGCTCCCCAAGCATCCTCTGCCTCAGAGGTGAGCTCCACTTGTGTAGAGTCTCCCGGGTTTGGCTGATGGGCAAGGACTCAGGCGGGAGCTACAAACTGAGAATATGCATTCATCGCTGCACCAGAACGTAGCTCACTCAGTGGTTCTAGACGCACCAGATCTGCCTCCTGTGGTTAAAAAAAGTCTCTTTAGCCGTTAGACAAAAGGTAGGCCAGTTTCCTGGGGATAATAAAAGTCCCTCAGAGCACGGAAAAAGTAGGGAGCTCCCCAGGCCTCCCTCCTCCTCTTAGAAGCACTTTACCCTTCCTCAAACCCACCTTCTTTCATCTGTTGGTCAGGATCTTCCTGCCTTATTGCCTCTCTGCACAGAAGTTCCTAACTCTAATGGAAGTTAGGAACCTAACTACCTTTAAGGACCTGGATCCTGGAGGCTTTCGGAGGGGGAGAGATTTAACTCTTTGCCTCCCGGCACAGGGGATGTGGAAGTTATGGAAAGCAGACCCCCAATGGAGAGATTAGACTTCTGCCTATTTGTATTTTCTGGGCAAAGCAGGGCTGGTCCCTAACGAGCCTCAGAGGGTGGCCTGAACTCCATAAGCAGTTTCTGCTGAGCACCTAGCCCAGCAGCTAAGTTTCACTGGGAAAGGTCAGCAGTGCTAATGAATGGATTCCTGGGTTGGTCTCCCTTTTAGCTGGGCTGTGGCCTCCCTGCTGCAGATGGCTGGAAAAATGGAGAGGAAAAAGACTAATACAGCAAGGCGTGAAGAGCCTCCCAGCAGCGCCTGGGTAGCTGAGAGAAGAATAGTAAGGACAATTGTGAAGGGCATTTCTGTCATCAGGCAGACATCTGCCTGGGGCAGGCCAGAGCGGCTGAGCCTCTGCAGGCAAACAAGGCCCCGGAAAGATTAACACCAAAAAGGGGATGGAAAAGTAGCTCAGTCATGAACTTTCATTCCCCAGTAAAGGATCTGGAGGGAAATTCAGACACAGGTGCAGCCAAGGCGAGGATGCAATGAGCCAAGTTCTTTTTCCTCCCTCTAATAATACTGTGTGGCCTCCCCCCTGGAGAAGTATTACAGGGAGCTGTACCCTGGGTTACATTAGGTCACACGGAGTCAAGCCCTGAGGGAATCTGAGCTGGTGAGGAGAGGCAGCGGTCAAGTAATTCCACCCGTGGGCAAGATCCTCTACTCAGTTACACTTCTTATGCAGGGGTGTAGCTCCACTGGCTTCACTGGAGCCACCCCGATTTACTCCAGCGTAACTGGCTCAGGCCCAGTAAGCCTGGGCTGAAATCAGGGTGGTCGATGCAGATACAGGTGGTTGCAAACTCCAGCAGGGGACTCTACGTGGGATGGTCTCTAGTTAATGATATCAGCTGGTGACTCTTTCTAAGAGAATGAAAGTCCCAAAGGAAGCACTCTTCCCCTCCCCGAACGCAACCCTCTAGCACCCCTGAGAGCTTTCAGGGAACCCCAGGATTTGGAGCTGTGGGCTCCCCTGGAATAGAAACTAACAGCTCTTCTGGCAAGTAAGAAGGTGCTGTGAGGAGCTGTTAGTGAGAGAGCATCTGCAATGCCTACCCTAGACATTAGTGATTGGTGCTATATAAATAAACCCTTTTAACCAATCCAGACTGTCTCCTCATCCCAACCTCCTTTGCCAAACGCTTGCACTAAGCCCTGCGTGCGACTGTCAAATATGAATAGGATTTATTAACAGCACAAGCCTTTATCATCTCCTGAGCTTTGATTGGGACCGGCATCCAGGCATGAAGAGGGAACAGACTCACGCCCCGTCCACCCCTGACATGTGATCCTAATAGAGCATAGGACTGCTGCACTCTGGAGGATAGAAGCTATGTCGCACACCAAGGATGCTGTGCCAAAGTTCCTGTGATAAACCTCCTATATTCGGGGCTATATAATGGATCAACTAATAAAGATTAAAGCTTCATTGAGCTGCCTCCTGTTGCCATAGAGCCAGAAAGAAGTTGGAACGCTCAGAATTATAAAGCACGTTCCCTGCAGACCTGCCACCGAGCCCCCCCTGCCAGCTACCTCTGTGCCAGAGTAAGAAGAGAGACTTAGAAATGGCTGCCTTTCTCCTTCCAAGCACCTCCAGAGGGATACCCTCCTCAGGCCAAATCCTTGGCCCATTTACTACCAAGAGGCAAGATTCAGGCTCCTCTATCCAATGGCAGGCTCCCCAGGGTTGTATGTTGCTTGTACAGCAGTCCAGAATCCACACAGCTCTCAATGGGATATGACCTCTCTCACCCCTAGCTCTGACCCTGCTTTGCCCCCCAGTGCCAGAGCTTGCAAGGGGGCAGCGTAGGGACATGTCAGCTTTACCCTGCTCTTGCATCTGGGCAAGGTCTCCCTTGGTACACTGAGACTTTTGCTGTCCTCAGCAGGAACGGTATACAGGGACTGAGCAGGGGGCAGAACTGGCACCTGTTCTCTGTATTTAGGCTCCCAAAGGCACTGTGTTTATGCTGTGGACAATATAGTTTACAACCCCTCCCACACCTTCCCTATGAGCTCATTTCATATAGGCCAGCATCATCCTGGAGCTGCAGTAGGTAACAACACCTGAGCATTGTTGATCCGGGCTAGATTGAAACCAGTGAGCAAGGAGTCTGTCCCACTGCCTATCCCCTAACACTCTGTCACCATCAGCATGTGGCCTCTTCCTGTTCACTGCACCTTTGGAGGAGGACATACAGGATGTGATCAGGGTTCATTCATATTCATTTTCCTTCCGTCTTCCTGTGTGTTCGCTGCTAGCGATTCACATCTGCTCTCACTCATCTTGCAACCCCAGATGTTCTCTGCCCCTTCGGCTGGCTTTAGTCAGTCCAAACCCTGTCTGATGATTCTTTACACTTATATTATTGTGACTCGTCTGATTTTTCTTGACACTTATATTATTGTAACCTAATGTTTGCTCAGTCAAGACTGTGGCTACTGCTGCTCCTGGTGCCACTGTTTGTGTGAGGCTATCCCCCCATTGTAGGGTCATGCTCTTGTTAGGTTTAATTACTCAGACATTGACTAGGTTCGTTATTCAGATACTGACTCAAAATGTGGTGTGGAACCTGCTTCTAGAGATGGAGCTGGTAACTGATTCATTACTCAGCTTATTGAAAGAAAGTTGTGCCCAGTTTGCTCATCTCTAACTCGTTGAATATTCCAAAGGTCAGAAAGTCTCTCAGAATGAATCAGATGTGAGATGTATATTTGAGCAAAAGGATTTTCATTTTAATTGGTGGTGGCAGTCATGACGCCTCTAAAACTTAGTCCAACTTTTCCTCTCTGAGTATGACGCTGCATGAATCCCTAGGTCTCCTGACTTGTAGGCTGGTGATCTATCCACTAGGCCACACTTCTCCCCAGCTGAACCATGCTGATATGGCCCATGTGTACCAGATGTAACACCTTGCACAAAAGAAGAAGAATGGCATATTAATGCTTTGCAGTGGTACAGATTCCCCTGGGAACATCTATGAAACCCACATTAATACCCTAATAGTTCATTAGGATTCATGCTGGGGCCAGGAAGTCTTCACCAAAGGAATGAATAACAATGAGGCCATTATTCTGCAGGGTTTACTGGAAACAATTACTTTTTTTCCATGCGGTATTAGTGTACTGTTGCCAGAAGGTGATGTTCTAGGCGGAGCTGAGAGACGTTGCCAAAAGGCAGTGACCTCCTAACTCCTACCAGTTGCCAGCTGAGCCTCTCTTCGAGTCTCTCTTCGGGCATGCTTCCCTGCTTATTTTAGAGGCCATGACTTCCTGTCTGATGGTAGGAAACTATTCCAGAGCCATTGCAACCATGCAAGGGGTCACCTGGGAGAATCCAAAACTGGTCAAGGGAGCGACAGCTGCTGACTTCTTTTGCCTGCTTTCCTCCTCTTTCCCCACTTCTTTTAGGAGTGTAGGACTGGACAAATGGAACAATGGCGGCCATTTTCTGTGGGTCAAAATGAAGCTGTGTCTGAGAAAGACCAGGACAGATCTGACCCACTCACTAAGGACACTGATTGGAAACAACCAGAAACATCATCTCTCCACTCACGTTTGTGGATGTTTGTACTGTGAGATCTGTGTCTTTTCCCGACCGTCTGTTTTGCGTCCCTTGTATTCATCTCTCAGTATGTCTGACTGTCTTTTCTCTCTCTCTCCCTCTTTCTGTCTTTGTTCATTTCCCTCATCCCCTCTTTTTCTAGGGCTTTGCATTGAAGGATCCTTTTTGTACAGTGAGAAATGGGGTTTGGCTGTCACTGAGGCTCAGTGACATTTTGAAATCGGCACTTGCTCTAAAAACAACCCCCTTGGAGGTGCTCTCTCCCTACCCTGGCATTGGGTGTGTGTGCACACACACAGGGTGGGGGGTGGTCTGGAATAATGAGTATGATGTCTTCACCTCCTGAACCAAAACCCCCAAACACCTGCAAAACTAAACTCTTCAATGCCCAGTTTAAAATGAAGAGGGGAACGAAGCAGGCAAAGGCAGGGTGCCCAGCCAGTGAGGAACAGCCTTGGGCAATACAAAATGGTGTCATTTCTCGCAAGCTGACACACAGGTGTCTGAATATGGTTTGCTTTCTCCCAGCTCGAGTGCCTGCGCAGCCTGGAACCATGAAGGCAGCTTCTTCTGCTGCTTGTTTTCTCACCCAGAGAAATGTTAATTCCATCCTCAAAGCTCTCCATGTGCTCCACAGGACAAGTGCAGATGAAAATTGCCTGCCTTGTTTTTTAAAAACCTCCAGAGATTCACCCCAGACTCTCACTGATCCACCATCACTGCGCTCCTTTTGTTTCTGCCTCATGATCTGGCTGACAAAAGTCTCCTCTTCTGTATCTCCTGCCATCTGGAATGGCTTCCCCTGTCTCTCCGGATGACTGGCTGTCCATCTCATTTCAGATCTGATGAAAGTCATCCCTGTTCTCTCGCATCCTTCCCACATCCACTGGCTATTTTTCTCTGTGATTCTATCACCCAGCTCTGTCAAGGGTTGAGGCATACAGTTGTATGAGACACACTGGGCTAAAGAAAGTTACGCTGCATTGTGCGGATCGTGTGCGGATAGCAGCTTCGTCCCCACATTCATTATTTCCCTGCAGTTTTGTAACAATATCTGAATGTTGCCTGCTTAGTAATTTGCCAGGAGTCAGAGGGGGTCTCACTTTAGATCAGCTTCTAACCTGGAATTCAAACCAAGTAAAGAAAGCCCAGTCAAGTCAGGTTGGGTCCTCCCCTCCAGTTGCTCCTAAGGCAGGGGTAGTACATGTCGTGAGCTACTTCCCCTTCAAACTCTGCTAAAAACAGCTCTTTGAACTTTGGACCCAATAATCCCTCCTGCTCTCAAGTGCCTTCCAGAAACAGTACCACGACCCTGTGCTCACTGCACATATACTAGTACCCATAGGGTTCATCTTCTCTCAATTTCCACTAACATCCATGAGAGCTGGGGACATGCACTGTGGGGCTTGAAGTCCCTTAGAGTCTTTCCGGTGAATTCACTGAGCTTTGGATCAGGTCCAGTGGGAAGAATGGTTCCTAAAAGGGCAACATAGCTATGAAAAAGGTATCCTTTCCCTCTTGGAGGGGTAGCAGTAGCACTGCTTTCTCCTGAAGCATTTACACTTGGTGGCAACTCTCTAACCTGCTCTATTAGAAATGGCAATCACAGGTAATTATACTTAGTGTGAAGCTGAGAAGTCCCATAAGGGCTAAATCTTAAAGGTTACGTTTTACCTCGATTAATGGTTGAGCAAGTCAGGCTCACATAGAGACATAGCGGTGTTCAGGGTTTCACTGCTAACGGTATCTGGGAATCATATATAGATATGATTTGCTATTTATGCTAATGATGTCTATATATGATTAGCATAAATAGCTGGTACAGCATGGGTGTGTATTTCAGCAGGACTAATGAAGGCTCCTTCTTCTTCAATGCTCAGTGACAAGTAGCATTAAGCTAAACCTACCCAAGGGACCTTAATTGGAGGAGGAGGAGACCCCAGGAAGTATCTGTTTCCTGATCCTGAAACCTCAACAAGCTTGTGCTGAATATCACATTTTTGGTGTCAATGTGGCAGTGGTTTGGAAAATTGCTTATACTTTCTGAAGAAAGATTTATAATAAAAAAATCTCAATAGGGATTTAATATGCACAAACTATGCTGTAAAGTGTTTCTTTAATGCAGCACATGGAAATTATCCCCTCTGAAATATCAATGCAGGTTAAAATGACAAGAAGCACACAATCAGGATCCAACAATGCATGAGCTTCTTTTTCACTGCAAAAAATTAACAGCTGCAGGAGAGAAAGACACTTCGAATGTTTGCTACTGCACCTGTGACCATTGCATGGCATGCCTAGCATCTTCAATTCAATGGCAGGATTTGGGCAGACACCTGGCTATAACCGAGTATGTCTTGAATACCCATGTTACTATGCCCAGCATAAAGGTCTTGCCAATGTAGAAGAGTTCGGGTGTACAATCAACTCCATAGCTAATTTAATCATCCCAAGGTTTAATTTCAAAGACAAAAAAGAACGAGGAGTAATTGTAGCACCTTAGAGTCTAACACATTTATTTGGGCATAAGCTTTTGTGGGCTAAAACCCACTTCATCAGATGTATATATACACACACACAGAACATGAAAAGATGGGAGGTTGCCATACCAACTGTAAGAGGCTAATTAAGGTGAGCTATTATCAGCAAGAGGAAAAAAACGCTTTTTGTAGTGATAATCAGGATGGCCCATTTCAAACTCTTGACAAGAAAGTGTGAGTAACAGTAGGAGAAAATTAACATGGGGAAATAGATTTCAGTGTGTGTAATGACCCAGCCACTCCCAGTCTTTATTCAAGCCTAATTTAATGGCATCCGTTTAATCAAAAAAGATTTTTTTCAAGGGAAAATGTCATTTGTGACTTAAGTTTTCATAGAAAAGTTATGAAGCACAGCCAAATATTTCATTTCATTATGAACTGAAATATTCACTTTGTTTCAGTTTTTGAAGGTGGAATGTTTATCAAAATGTTGAATTTTTGTTTCCCCCCTTTCTACTCCTGGGTTTGTTTTGGTTTTTGGGGTGGTTTTTTCTCTTTTTTTTTTTTTTTGCCACTGAATGCAATAGAATGAATGATATAGAAGGTATTTTCCTCACACTTTTCCCACCATTTTTATTTCCAATCTGTAATATTATAAAACGTCTCCAACAAAAGAAAAAATAGAAAAGAAAAAAAGAAAAGAAAGCAACCAAAACCCCTGGCCATCGTTCACTTTATTGCTCTTGGGCAAAAAGAGAGAAGGTGGGGTGAGGGGGAGAGGGGAAAATAGCTTTTCAGAGAAAAAAATATCATGAAACATTTTGCAAAAATGACAGATTGTTTCATTTTGACCCTTGCAAAATGGAAACAACTTTAAAATTTCAACATTTTTGTGAGATTGTTCTTCCATTTTTTTGAACCCACTCTGTATTTAACCTGCTCTTCATCTTGGCTGATGAGTGGAGATGGCCAGTTTTGCAATATTTGTTGTAGTATGTTTTTGCAGTGGCTGTGGCTTACGTGTGTTTTGCAATAGCCAAGCAGGAACAGATGATGGAAACCAGATGGGAATTTTAGTTCTCCAAAGCTGAGAGGTTGACGCATTCATCACTTTGCTGCACTCTAATGGCAGGTGGGGTAAAATGTATCTCCACCACTGATCCATCTGCCAGTTATATTACCTATGTTGGGCCTGATCCAAAGCCATTCAAGTCAATGGGGGTCTTTCCGTCCAACTGAATAGTCTACAATCAGGCTTACTGTGATTTCACCGAAGCTTAAGCATAAGTGGGTAGTAGCCCACGAAAGCTTATGCTTCAATACTTTTGTTAGTCTTTAAGATGCCACAGGACTCTGTTGCTTCTGCAAATCCAGACTAACACGGCTACCTCTCTGATTCCTGTGATTTCATTAAATTGAGGAACTGGAATTAATTTTCAAATTGGATACAATAAACCAAGGACTAAATAGAACTTGCGAATGGTTCGCTCATTACACTAATTGATTGCTTTTCCCTAGTTAATTTACTTTCAATAGTTGTATCTCTCCTGTCAGATGCAGATATCCATTTCAATAGGTACTTTTTTCTCCTGCTGATAATGTCCCATCCAAATTAAACAGCCTCTTAGAATTGGTATGCTAATGTACAACCTTTTTATTTATTTTTTGCTTTCTGTGTGTATAAATGCATCTTACTTCTGTTCCATTCTATGCATCCGATGAAGTGGGCTATAGCCCACAAAAGCTTATGGTGAAATAAACTGTTTAGTCTCTAAGGTGCTACAAAGTCTTCCTCATCTTATTTGTGATTTCATTGGCACTTCAAAGACAACCAGCTCACCATAGAAGTTGCAGCAGAGAACAGCAGTGTTAACAGTCCATCCTGAATCATTGAGAACCCTTCTGATCCTTCAATTTCAAGTCACAAGTCTTGTCCTGATGAGGGGAACAGCATCAATAAACTGGTCTATTTTTTGGCCAGGCATGAATATGTTTTACTTTTATTTTCTGGGATTTAATTGCCAACATTTTCATTTTGGCAACACCATTTTCTCTCCGGTTTTCACTTCCAGTTGACAGATCAGGGCCTTGTCTGCACAGATCCACCTTTTCATTATGAATTTCTTGGGCGAAAAAATAAATAAAATTTTTAAAAAAACACTCTATGAGCAGATGAGGCAAAATTCTTCCCAGCAGTACATCCTCTGCCAGGATTATGCAGTTTAAAGACGGGCCTTTTGTCAATTTCCATGGAAACCAAAGTGCAGTGTTAGAGTCTCAAAGTTCTTTCATAACAGTCAAAATTATGGTAAATTACCAGCATGCAATTAGTTATTTAACCCCACATTTACTGACAGGTGGTTTGTGCCTAATAGATCAGAAGGCAGATGCTATTAGGAGCTGCAAAGATCTTTCCCCCAGCCTGACAGGCAGTGCAGAGCTGTCTGGCATTGTTAGAATCCATTAAAACAGGTCTGGAAGCAATACTGGTGCTTCTTCAGTGGGGAACCAGTGGTAGCAGCAGATGTGAGAAGTCCTGCTTGAGGAAAGCAGGCATCAGGAATGGCAAGATAAGGCAAGGAGAGCAATTGGAGGCTCTTTATGCTTCTGCCTCTGGCTGACTTGAAGCAAGAAGACTGAGAGGCTGACAATCATGAGAAAGTGGTGTCATGGGCTCCTGTGAGTCAGTGGGTATCTTACATATGTATCTTCATTTTACAGCAATAAATTGATATTTAACTCAATATGGCCAGCTGGGCATTACATTCCATAGCATAAACCAATCTTTTGCTGGTCTAAACAAAAAGATGTCATCAGAATTAGACCTCTGACCAGGCCAAGTTTCATGGGTTAAAATTTTAGAAATCCATGGTCTGCTGGCCCCTGGAAGAAGCAGCCAGCCATTTCTATCTTCCCTCTTAGGTCTTGACTGGCTTCTGCCTGCTCCCTGCTCTTGAAGACACTGGATCTGCCAACTGCTGATTCTGACTGGCCCTAGGCAGCTCATGGAGATCTGAACTTCCACTACTCTTTTTCTCCAAAAGTACACCTGCTTCAGGCATGCCAAGGGGCCTCCAACAGGGGGCAGCAAATGCCTGGTACACTCCATCACAATCACAACCCTATAGCAAGAAAATATGCACATTGCCGGTCTCTGGAGAAGAAGAGCCTGTGAGGGAAGTTCACGCAAAACTAAAGTGAACGATGCCTGGATATCATTAAGACATACTTGGGCCACATCACAGACCAAGAGCTAGGGTGGCTGTTGGCAGATCATCGTGCAGTCATCTATTCATCATCATCTTAGAACAGCACCCATTGCCACAATAGCAACCCTCTGTCACCTTTATTCTCCATGTTATGATGTCTCTTTTCATGAAACCAAAATCTCATTGGGCCTTTCATTAAAGCCAGTGGTAAAAGGGATGCTAAACAACAGCTACTAAGTTAGACATTTTAAAATCAGCAAATCCTGAGAATGTGAATCCAAGAGTTTTAGAAGAGCTGGCCGATGAGATTGGTAGACCATTAATGTTGATTTTTCAATAACTTTTGGAACTTAGGAAAGTTCCAGAAGACTGGAATAAAGCTAATATACCTATATTTTAAAAGAATAAATGGGATGACCTGAGTAAGTTTAGGCCTGTCAGCCTGACTTTGATTCCAGGCAAAATAATGGAGCAGCTGCTATAGGGCTCAATTAATAAAGAATTAAAGGAGAGTAAAGTAATTCATGCCAATCAACATGGATTTATGGAACACAGCTCCTGTGAACATAACTTGATATTTTTTGCTGATGAGATTACAAGCTTGTTTGATAAAGGTACTAGTGCTAATGAAATATACTTAGACTTCTGTAAGGCATTTGACTTGGTACCACATGGTATTTTGATTAAAAAACCAGAAGGATAGAAAATCAACATGGTACACATTAAGTAGATTAAAAAACTAGCTAACTGACAGATCTTAAATGTAATTGTAAGCAGGAAATCCTCATTGAGCAGGTTCTTAGTGGGGTCCCCCAGAGATCGGTTCTTGTCCCTTTGCTGTTTAATATTTTATCAGTGATCTGCAGGAAAACAAAAAATCCTCACTAATAAAGTTTGCAGACAACACAAAGGTTAGGGAAGTGGTAAATAACAAAGCGGTCACTGATGCAGCACAATCTATACTGCTTAGCAAATGGGATGTAAGCAAACAATATGCATTTTAATATGGCTCAGTAAAAATGTGTACATCTAGGATCAAAGAATGCAGGCCTGGTCTACAGGATGGGGGATTCTATCCCGGGAAATGGTGACTCTGAAAGAGATTTGTGGGTTATAGTCAATAATCAGCCAAATGTGAGCTCCCAGTGTGATACTTGGGCAAAACAGCTGCAATCCTTGGATATAAAAATGTGAATATCAAGTAGGTACTGGGTGGGGTTACAGTACCTCTGTATATGACACTGGTGTGACTGCTGTTGTGTTCTGCAATTCAAGAAGTACGTTAATAAATTGGCGGGTGTTCAGAGAAGAGCCACAAGGATGATTAAAGGATTGGAAAACACGAGAAAGATTCAAGGAGTTTAACCTATTTATTTTAAGAAAGAGACGGTTAAGAGGTGACTTGATTACATTTTATAAGTACCTATATGGGAAACTATAATTTGATAATGGGCTAACAGAAGAAGGTATAACAAGATTCAATGGCTGGAAGTTGAAGCTAGACAAATTCAGACTGGAAATAAGGCACATTTTTAACAGTGAGGGTAATTCATTATTGGAGCAATTTACCAAGGATTGAGGTGGATTCTCCACCACTGGCAATGTTAAAATTGAGAGTGGCTGGTTTTTTGCTAAAGGATATGCTTTAGTTCAAACAGCATTAATTTAGGGAAGCTCTATGAGCTGTTTTTTGCAGGAGGTCAGACTAAATGATCACAGTGGTCCCTTCTGGCGTTATAATCTATGAATCTATAAGCCTGGTCAAATTCAGCGCTCAGACATTTAAGTTGATACAGCCTTGAGCTAAGTATTGGAGTGGAAAGTAAACAAGAGAAGGCTGCAGGAGTTTGCAGTGCAGAAAAAGAAATGATGGACAAGGTAATACAAATGCTATTGAAGCAGTGTGTGTGTTGAGTTATAAACATCTTGCCTGACCTGCTGCAGGCCTGGCATCATGTTCATAATTGTAGCTGCCTGTCTAACATTGCTGAGATGACACACTGAATCACTGCTCAACTAAAGTAAAAATGACACACCATTAACTGAGGCTCAGGGAGCTGGAAGTCAGGTGATGGCTGCCCCTGTCTAGGAGGAAGGTGCTATTTCTTCAGACCAAAGAAGCTGAGTAATGAGAGCTGAGCCAGAGAATTTAAACACCAGGAGCCACCAAAGATTAGCAAAGGATAATGCAAACAGGAAACAAAGTTTATATTTGAGACCAGTCCATTCTCGGCTCCTTCCCTTCTTCCTCAGGCTGAAAGAGCAACAGGACTCAGAGTACCATGAACCTTCTCCTGGATGACTCTCTCTGTTCTTTTTCCATTTGCTGCTTCTTGTGACTATCCGGGGTAGAGGACCTCTGGAGAGAATCCAAGCTGGTGGTTATTCCCCAGCTCTGCTAATGCTGCAACTCTGTGGATAAATCTAAAGACATGGGGCATGCTCAAGGGTGCTAAAGTTTCCTTCCATCCTGAAATCAATCTCAGTTTTGAACTGCCCCACATCCTCCTAGGCTAGATGGTGATGCTGGGAGGACCTGAGGCTGAATTCATTAACTTCCGACTATAATGTTCTTTAGGCCGTTCCATCCACCTGTTTCAAAGAAGATCAGACTATTATGGAGGTCTCATGATCTCACCATGTCATTCCCCTCTTTGAATTTTTTCATGACCTTCCTTCTACTTGCAGCACCAGTTTGCAGCTCAAATTTCTCATTCTCATTGTTCAGATCCCATACAACTGTTCCAGTTATTATTATAATAATAAAACCCCTAGATTTTCTATAACAGCTTTCATCTGGAGATCTCAAATAACTTTACACAGGGAGGGCAGGATTATTATCCCCATTTTGCAGATGGGGAAACTGAGGCACAGGGAGATGTGACTTGCCCAAGATCATCCAGGAGGGAGGCAGGAATTGAACTTAGGTCTCCTACATTCTCAGACAGTACTCTATCTCATAGGCTTCTTGAGCCCTCCACTGCTAAGCCTCACTCTTAATCATGTCCTTTGTACCCACTCTCATTTTTAATTTTTCTTCCCTACTAACCTGTGTTATATAGTTTAGCCACTAGGTGGCATTGTGTGTAAAATACCTTATTTAAAAGGAACCTCAAGGATGCTATAATGAACTCATCTAGTAGGTATAAGTAAGCTCTGTGACCAGTCCATATTTGGAACAAAAGAACATGACATAGTGTCAGGAATAAACCAAGACCAGAAACAGAAGGAAAACAGCAACAAAGTTTGCAGACAAAAGGAACAAAGTAACAAAGGTTGCAGGAACTCGACATATCACTCTTCAATGCACAAAGAACCTCAGCTTTGACAAACCTTCAGAATGGATAGACTGGAAACAATATTCTGCATGACTTGGCATTCCAAACAAATTCCACAAAGAAACCGGAGAGATACAGGTATCGTCTTTAACTTTTGCTATGGGGGAGCAGGCAAAGCATATCTTTAAATCCTTTGACTTTACTGAAGACAGTCACAAAGACGACTGTGAAAGGGTTCTGGCTATGTTTGATGCATACCAGGGTTGGAGCACCACAGGAAAAAAAATAGTGGGCGCTCAGCACCCAGTGACAGCGTCATGGATCAGCCCCTCTCCTCCCCTCCCCTCCCCCTAGTACCTCCCGCCTGCTGGTGGCCCTGCAGACTAGCTCCTCCCTCTTCCTTCCAGTGCCTCCTGCCTGCCACAGCTCAGCTGTTTAGCAGCAGGTGGGACTAGTGATGGCAGGGTGTGCTTGCGGGAGGGAGCAGAGCGAGGGTGAGAAGAGGTGGAGTGGAGGCTTGAGGAAAAGGGTGAAGTGGGGGAATGGGCGAAGCTGAGCACCCTGGCAACTCATAAAGATGGCGCCTATGATGTGGTTTATGGAGATGCATGTTTTCACCAGAGAATTCAACACCCGGGGGAAATGTTGCATGTTTATAAGAGCTCTGCATACATTGGCTGAAAGCTGTGATTTGGGGAATTCAAAACATGAAAATATCAAAGACAGGCTCGTTATTGTGTTAACAGATAAAAGCCTTGCACAGCAGCTATAATTGAAGAGTGACTTAACCCTAACCACAGGTGTACAGATAACAAAACAATCAGAATTAGTCAAACAGAACAAAAGGCAGGAGCAACTTAGAAACCTGAAACTAGCTTTGAAGCTAGAGACAGACACATACATATTTAAAAGTCATTATCAATCTCCAAAGTGGCCAGGCAGGAAGAGAGTAGCCAAATCTGATAAAAAGGCTAAACGAGCATGTGAACACTTTTTTACACAGAAGTCTCACAGTAAGAGAACTAGCAGGTCTAGAACCTGGGGACGGTGTTAATGTCAAACTGGATGGAGAAAAAGGATGGACAAAATTCCTGCTGTTGTGAAGAAAAAGAACTCAGTGCCCAGATCCTATGTGACTGAGACCAACTGTGGAGAGTTGAACAGAAACCGTCGACATCTACAGTTTGTTTCTCAGGAAGAACAATCATCAGAGCAAACTCTATCAATGGCAGATGCAGAACAAGAAGACTCAAGAATTCCAAATCAACCACAGCCAGTCGTTGCCCTTACTGGAGAGCCTGATGACCAATTTGTTAGGCATTTGGGCTATGTAATTGGAAAACCAGCACAATTCAGGGACACTCAACAGACTGATATGTAAAGAACTTCAAAGACAGCAGGATAGTGTAAATATTGTAACTTGTAGGAATGTAGAATGTAAAGGGGGAGATGTAATTGAATGCTAAACTGTATTATATAGTTCAGTCCTACTGACGAACCTCAACCATAGCTGGCAGAGCATTAAAGGATCTTATGATGACCACATCTGGTGGGTATAAGCACGATTTGTGACCAGTCCCTCTCTGGTACAGAAGAACGTGCCACATACCATCCTTAATGCTTATCTGTAAGAAGCACAGATACAGCTCAGAGGGGCTATATGCCACATAGTTCACATCAGTTGCGGTGGATACCTTCCTCCAACATTAACAATGGACTCGCCACCTTGGCTAGAGAAAATAATTCTGAGAGTGTCAGTAACAAAGAAACAAGTTGCAGTTAGCTTAGGAGCAATGAAGTCTTTCCTGATGCCTTGCTGTAGAAGCAAACTGGATGAGTGAAAGATATGTGATATCTGCCGCATTCTGCCCTCTCTACTGTTTGCTAGATAGTCACAAAACCAAGCAAGATGTGGTTTTAAAATTAACCAATTTACAGTTGCAAAAATGAAACACCTGGTCAGGTGTAAAAATGACAGTGCCAAGGATATCCAGAGCATAGAACAAGCAAACTGATATTAAAAGCAGTCCTTTTGCTGCAAGGTATAAGCAAGACCTATTTGCCTTCTGGAGAGATTAAACAGATTAGTAAAATATCCCCACTTGGATACCACCATTTGTGAGTGCTGCTGGTTTAGTCAGATTAACAACAGCCACATAAAACAATTTTATATTCTCCTATCAAGACAATCTAAGCTGCCATAATTCATGTTTGCACATCTAACCATGAAAGGATGAAGCTGTGTTTTATTGCAGCCATATGCTGAGGATAATCTCCTTGCAGTTATTTTTTGGGATGGCGAGAAGCTTTGGGCTGCATGAAACTTTTTGGAACACAACAAAAATATTTAGATCAATGGTGAATGTCTGGGTATTTTTTTTTTAATCCTTTGGAAACCCTGGCTCAATTAATCACTTTTTGCCTCATCCCTAAAACCAAGGCAAACCTCAGTGCTTGCTCAATTCTAGAAGCTAAAACATCCACAATGTTCAGTATGTGGGGAGTATAAAGAAAAGTTGAGTTGATAAATGGATGGTGGATTAGGTAAGTCCTATTGAAACTATGTGGGTTGGCAGGCATAATTAAGTTTTGACGTGCTTTGGTGCAAGGTGCCATAGGCACACAAAGTGCTACTTCTGTACCTTCAGCTGAGTCATGCCCGATGATGCCACCGCTGAATACACCCTTCAGTTTTCTAAGCCCTGCTTCTTAGAATCAGTGTGTCCATGCATGTGTTGGAGACTGAAAGCTGGGTCAGCTCCGCAGAGCAATGATCTGTTTTCAGGGTCTCCTGGCAAGAGGAAAGTAGGTGGAAAGGGATCCAGTAAGATGAACAGGATGCGTTAATAGCCAGTGACATGCTGCAGGTGGAATGCAGGCTTGTCTGGCCCAAGGACGGTTCTCCCCCACAGGATTTGCCAGCCTCTCTCCGAGTAGCCATTGTGCCATTACATCCTTTCGATGTTTGTCTCTCCTGAGTGGGAGAGGGCAGGGAAATGACTGCTAAGAGAAGGATGCAGAAGGTCTGGGACAATATAACACCATCCTGATGGGGGAGGTTCATGGTTCAGTGGAGACTAAATATGCTAGACTATAGATACCATCCCAATGTCGATCAGACGGTTCGCGGTGCGTATAACGCAAGGCACACTCATAGTAACGTTAAACCACTGGCTCAAACATCGGGAAATAGTGAGGCCCTGGCTAAGCTCTCTCTTACGTTTAAGATCCAGATGATGTTTCGTAAGGCCTGGCGTAATAGTGAAATCTGGTTAAAACAATGTGTTGGTTATATTCTCTAATGATGCAGGCATTGAATGCTTCTTCAGCTGACAGGTGCTTTTGGTAAAGCTGTAAATCTAGCTCCGCTATCCACTTCACCCACCTCACAACCACAAGACTTCACTAGTGACTGATATTGGCCCTGGCTGGGGACTTATTAGAGAGGACATTACGATACATGCATTATGGTGGTCTGAAGTTATTCAAAGAAGAAGCCTTTGAGTTACATACCTTGAAGAGTTAAAGGGTGATCGTCTCTCCTCCAAAATCTTCCATCAGAATCCTCTTACATCCCAGACAGCCTCAATTTATTTCCACTTTGATCTGGTTCTTGTTCTCCTCCTTGCTCCAGATAAAGATATGAGACTGGTACAGTTCTCGCCTGGTCTACACCAGTTCACAGGTCGCTCTCCCTAAGATGAAGGGTCCTCGCTCTCCCTGACAGCACTGCTGTTACCAGATTAAGCACTCCCCCAAACCCTACAATAGTGTCTGAAGTCAGTGGATATTGACCCCTGTCCTGGGACCCTCCCTCATCTCAGGTGACTTGGGTGAGGAAATAAAGACTGGCTCCTTGGATTCTTTGTGTTGTGCTTTTATTGCAGCTGTAGTGTTCAGTGGTCGCTCAGGCTCAGACTTTTAAAGGTATTTAGGTGAGGCTGCACTCAGTGTTCCGACACCTAAGGCTCATTTTCAAAAGTGATTTAGGCACTTGGGAGCCTAAATCCTATCGACTAAGCACTGCAAAGCCTAAATGCCTTTAAAAATATGGGCCTCAGCACTTAAGATGCTTGCAAGAGATCTGCTTAATTTTGTGTCTGGTTCCAGCTGGCTGTGCATCGGGGTAGCTTTAATATGGGTTCCTGGGTTCAACTGAACCTAGAGAAATCATGGAACCACAGGTGCAAAACCAGGCATACAGAGACTTCTCCCAGCCTGGTGTGGAGGGGAAGCCCTGGGCAGTTGGGTATTGGAAAGTGAGCCTACCCTGCATTCCTCCGTGCCCCACAGGGCTGGGTCCAGCTCCCCCCACCCCCCGGGCATTGTGACCTGGTACATGGGGTCACAGTGCTACTCAGGTCCGGCCCAGCTTCCCCTCTGCCATGAGGTGCTCAGGGCCTCTCCTCCCCACTAGACAGGCTTAGGGTTGCAATGCCAGGGCAGAGAGTGCTGCTGCAGGTGGTCAGTGGCCCCTTGGTAGTTTAATATTGTGCACCTACTGAATCAGGAAGCTACATCCACCCCTGCTGTGTATAACAAGAGATTCACAGTGCCTGGGCCAGATTCTCTGTCTGGGAAGTTCAGCCCTAAAAGGCCTTTAGTACCAGCACATCCTTTATTTATTTGACTTTGGGGCAGAGACCATTAGTCACACACCAAGGAGGTCTTTTCTCTCTGACTCCAGCAGAAACTCTAAAGTGCTACTGGAACATTTCTGACCAGATGCATTTTACAGGCAACTTTTGGACTGGCACCCACCTGAAAGGCAGCCTGCAAACCTGCTTATCTCTCCTCTCCTCCATCCCTCTGCCACAAGCTCTGGTGAGACGGGGCTGCTTTCTGTTCTCTTCAGGCTGATGAGAGTCCCTTCTCTGATCCATCACAACTTTTGGTGCAGAGTGAAAATTCAGGACAAAGGAACAAGGTATTTTCTGTCTTTATTTGTTAGAACAATTTGTTTTCTGGAGAGAACAGAGGACTTCAGGTTCACAATAGCACTGAGAACAAATGCAGCATACAGAGACTCCCTATGCAAGCCTGCCACGTGCATTCACTGTGATTATGTGCAGCTTTATTCTGCACGTCTACAAGGTGCACGTGCTTCTATGGGTTGAGCAGTGTACAATGGCACTCTCAACACGAACTGTGGCATCAACCAAGGTGGCACCAGAAAAAACTGTGCTCATATGCCCACACCTGGTCTTAAAAAGACCTCTTCCCAAGAGCCATAGGTCAGTGCAGTCACACGAGCTGCTAAATGGTGTTGCATGCATACCTAGTTTGAATTTGTGGGAGCAGGTTTGGTTTGGGATGGAGACTTGGTCCTATCCTGTCTTCAGCAGGATTCAGTCACCTCCTGGATAAACTAGTACCTGTCAGTGAACTTGGTTCAGATTCTCTCTTTTTCACATGACATGGTAACTGTTTGACCCCTCATTGTGAAACCTGTGTTCAATCTTCCCGGGGGGTGAGGGAAAGGTCGACCTCACACATGCTCCTGGGGGGCCATCGGTGCACGGCTAGTGCTTCAGGCACTTCTAACAGAGTTACTTTGAAAAAGGATCTGTCACAAACTACTCGCAGCTGGAGGTGAAATTGAATCAGCCTATTTGCATGTCAAATCAGATGGAGTTTAGAGAAAAGCAACAATCGGGGAGCTGGAGAGACTGATCTGTGAGGAAAGATGAAAAGAGCTAAAGAGGCAGAGCTTGGAAAAGAGACATCTTCTCTTTAGACCTGATAATGAGCAACATGGACTCGAAAGGTATGACCAGGTATAGGTGTGATATTAGTAGAAGCTTCCTGACCTCGGCTGTGGAATGGTCTCCCAAGGGAAGTGGTGAAAGCCCCATTGGCTGAGGCATTTAAAAATAGACTTGACAAGCCACTAGCAAATGTAATGTAGGGAACAAACCTGTAGAGTCTCGACAGATGGGCAGAATAGTGTCTAAGAGATTTTGTCCATCTCCTATGATTCAGTGAGGAAGCAAATGGCAGTAAACAGATCATAGCTGACTTTGGGGAGTGTTTCTGAGCTACCAGTGAGACTGTGTCCGTGTTAGTTACTGTCAACTGCTCCCACACCCACATACAAAAGAGTAGTAGCAGGAAAAGTAACTGAAAGGATCCTGTGTTGCTCTTTGGTCTGAAGAGAAAACTCATGGTCCCATTTCAAACAGAGACTCCATGACTAGTCAGTCACTGTAATAACTCCTAGGTTCTGTTCGGTAATAGGACAGTCCTCAAAAATTAACAGAGTCAGACCTAGAGCTCTCTCTCCAGCATAAGAATTCACAGGAAAGTGCGCTAAGGGGGATAAAGGTTCATGGCCTAATTCATTAACACAGGTTTGGACAGCCTAGGCTGAGAGTGAGCTGTTGAGGAGAAGAGAACATCCACCTCATTTGCCTACAGAGTCACTTCGCAGCCAGCATCTAACCGGCTGCACAATACTGTATGGTAGTGAAGGGCCCATTGGAGATACGGAGCCAGATCATCAGAGATGCTGCCAACTGATGTAGCTCCTCTTCAGTGGAAATATGCCAAGTCATAGCAGCTGAGAATCCGGCTATCAGGCGCTTACAAGGCAACTGTATCTAAAACAAATAGATTCTGTGGTAGATGGCAGCCTTGAGAAAACAGGATGAAGAATATAAAGTGCCAGTGAGAGTCTAATTAGTGTACAGACATGCATTCTCTCTCTCACCCACCCACACACACACACGCTCTGTACCCTTCACATCCTGCACAGCAGATAAAGAAGTTCAGACTGCAGCCTTTTTTGTTTCCTAAACGTCAGGCAACCCCAGTAAAATGGTTTTTATTTTGCTAGAGCTCAAGGCCTGCTTACGGCATTGCACGAGTTGTCAGTGGCTCCCACTTGCAGACGCAGGTTAGGAAGTTGCTCTGCAATGCTGCGCAGTCTCATTTTTGGGTTACATCAAGCAGCAAGTAACTAAACCCAACTGTAAACTAGTGAGAGGTTTTCCAGATGGGAGCCCGGCCTGTCTGCACAGTTCGTGTCAAAACAGGGCTACGTGCAAAGCTCCAAATCTCCGTTACCGCTGCTAGTGCTTAGCACTCATGGGGATGTTGAGCTGGCTGGTCGAAGCAGAATCCTGCACTCACTCAGCTGAGCTGGATGCTTGGCATACAAGACTGTCCTTTTGCCATCTGAAATGGCAAGAACATCACAGCTTTCCTACTGCCTGAATTCATCTCTCCAATGGTTCGCTGCATGGACCTCTAGCTCTTGGCCTTTTTCTTTGCAACATGGGTAAAGAGAGGACGGGCCTCCTGATCTTTGAAGATGCTGAGCTCCTTGGAGGTGCTGGTCACCCAACTCTCCTATGTGCCAGTGGCGGGTGAGCATCTAGTTGACAGTGCTAGGCATCCTCTGAACCTCACCGGATCAAGCCCTTAATAACCAAACCAGGGCTTTTCATTTGGAACCCTTTTGTATATTTAATAAGCCAGGGAGCTCAGTTTTCAGCAAGGATTGACTTGCCCGCACACTGATTTCAATACCCAAATGAGGGATTTGTGCCTTGTACGGCATTTGGGGCTCAGGTCTGAAAACTGGGCTCCAAGGGTGTGGCGGGTGCTGTTTGACCATCCGGGCCGCAAAGTGAAAGGTGAAGCAGATCTCTTCCCACCCCTGCTCAGTGCAAAAACGTGGAGTCAAATCCTAGTGCCTTGCAGTCATTGAAATCAGTGCCTTGGGGTCTGTGGGAGTGTTGTCTGAGTAAAGACCTCAGATTTAGCCCATGTTAGTGCTCTTCTTCTATCTGAGTAGGACTGAGTAGCGCACTGGGAATTTATTTGTCTATGCAGAGGAAGAGACAGAGAAGATGCCATGGAGAGAAACTTACACAGAGTAAATGAAAGCAAACTTCAGTGTTCTTTGTCTTTCTAGTCTTTAAAAAGGTTCCTGTTTCGTCTGAACCCCACTGCTAGCAAGTGGACAAAAACATGGTCATGTTCCTAGCAATCCCTGAGCCTGGCCACGAGGCAGTGAGCTTGGCTTCTTTTCCATGAATTGGCCAATGGAGAGGACTGGGCAGCCCGAGAGCTTTCTTGACTTTTGAAATGATGCTTTCCAAGGTTGATGTGACAGGGAAACCCCGGGATGTCTTTTTCCTTCTGAGTGGACACTCAGCTTACTCTGCGCTGTGTTGTTGGGCCGTGCTGCTACCTTACCAGAGTGGATCTGACTTCACATGGCTGGTTCCCGGGATGTGGCTCTTTCAGAGCAGATCCCGCTCTTACATCCCCCCACATGCTTGACACACTGATGGATCCTTGCCTGGATCACTGCCCCTCCTTCATCAGCTTCTCCTTCGAGTGACTCATGATGGGTTATGGGCTGAGATGAAGGCAGGTGCCACAGCAGTAGTTTCCCATGGTTTCACCAGCCTCAGAGAAGCACGGCCGTGCTCCTGCTTTCTCTCTCTAGAGCCCTTGTGAGCTCAGCTTGGTGAGGAAGACACTTCAGCCCATTCAGCTTTCCACCATCCCAGGACACCCAGGGATCTCTGTGGAGCAGAGAGAAAAATGATCAGTGTTGTGCATAACAGCTTTACAGGCCTAGAAAAAATGAAGAGTCAATACTGAGACCTGGGAAAGGGATTACACTTCCCCCACTGCAATTTATCTGGGCTGTATCCAGCAACTACAGCCCAGTCACCTAAGCACCCAATCCTGCTTCTGTTGGTGTCAGCAACAAATGTCTTCTTGGCTCCACGTAGCCTATACGTGTATTTAACCAGCTAATGGAGACCTCGCCCAGCAGCTCTACCCACTGAGCGTGGAAGCCACACATTACCACAGCCAAGACTCAAACTGCGAGACTCAGTGCGCAAAGCCTGATATCCATGAGTTTAGATGGAAGCTCACCAGGGCCCATATCCCAGGGGAAGCCCTCTCTGGCATTTCCAGTGTATTTACAGGGTCTGTCTCCTCCCCACGCCCGCAGCATAAGCAAATAAAACATCTGGCTGCATTCCCTTCATGCAGTTTTAAACTCCATAACAAACAGTAGACAGAGGACAGCACTCCCTGGAGCTGCTCACTATACATGCAGGATACAAACCCAACAGGAGTTGCTTGTGTCCTTCAGGGAGAGAAGCTAGTTTCTGACTTTCAGTCAATGCGCCCCTCCCTCTTTAAAGTCTCTGAGCCTAACTTAGGCTCATCCACAGCTAATGACCTCAGCTGCAAGCAGCGGGCCTCGCTCTAGCTCAGGGAGCCTCCCAGATGGCAAAACTAGTGAAGAACCATCCTTGGGACATGAACCCCTATAATACCCTCCCCCACCACTTTCAGACACTCTTTTGGGACACCACTGGCTATGGGGCACCAAAGAAACTGTACCCCTCATTGTGCTCCTCAGCTGCTGGGAGCTGTGCTATCCTCCCTTTATTCGGAGAATGCTCTTTGCACATCTCAGAGGGCAGGTGATGCTTATCCTTCTGCAGGTAGGTGGGGCTCTGCTGTCACTGTCCCTATAGACATTTCCCCAGCAGTCCTGTGATCTCCGTTCAGGTACTCGGAACAATCTCACAAGCTGCTCAGCAGAGAGCACACACAATTCTGGCCATTTAATCTCTAAACAATACTCCACTCCCAACAGCAAACACCCGCCCCCGGCACTCCCTCTGCAATGGCTTAGTATCACTTCCCTGCAGAGAGCAAATGACAGAAATAAATAACAAATACCTCCTATGCACTCTTAGGGTATTACCGATGATCATAGAGTTTCAGGCCAGAAGGGACAATCTAGCCTGACCTCCTGCACATCACAGGCCACTAAACTCCTCCCACTTACCCCTCTAATAAGCCCAGTAATCAGGATTAGACACAAGTATTTTAGCCTTCAGGAGACTCAGCTAGCACTAGCATAATGGTCCCTTCTGGCTTTTAGATTTAGCAAAAGATGGAGAGCGCAGTATGTCAGAGGGATTTTTACTTTTCTTGTTTAAGTTTATGCTCCTATACCCCAGTGACCACAATGATACATAGAAGAAAAGAAGAGCTCTCAACTTCCTGAAGACGAAAGGGTGTCAGAGAGAGAGTATCCTGGGTCTGATTTTGTTTTTATTGTTAAATGCTATTTTAATGAATGGTGTGATTATTTTGGCACAAAGACCTAGTTTTATGGCTCTTGGAGGAGTAGGGGAGAACCTTTCAGTTCTATGAAAACACAACCAAGACTGAAATAAAGCTACATTTCTGGTGTGAATGGAAGTTGAACTTCCATAATTAGACAGATGATTTACAATAGTGCTGGCTGCCAATTATGTTTGGTTTCAAAGCCACCAGTGTTGTCTCTGCTCTGTAAAATACAGACCCCTCTCCACCCTTCCTTCCTTCTAACTTGCAGGATTTCTGGCGCTTGCGATGATAGTTTCTGCAGGGATTGAAGATTATTTTGGACACAACAGAGGGAGGATGGGTGCTGAACTCACTGAGATAAGTGCCACATTTTTCTTGAGGCTTTCTGGAGAACATTGCACAGCACGGATACAAAGAAATGAGGCTTCCCTGGGAAACTATAGCAGCATTAGAGTTGCACCACTGAGCCATGGAATCAACCCAACTGCTGGAGAAAATCTTTGCAATAAAGTATTTCCAGACTTTCACTATGGGCCTGATCCAAAATACCCAAGGCAATGAAAAGTCTCTCACAAACTTCAGTGGTGTTTAGATCAGGACCCAATGTGAGTAATACAGTAGAGTAGAAGAATTGGCTTAAACTTTCTGCTGTGGCTTTCACCCACAGATTGATTCCTCGTTGGGGAAAGGATACCATGGGTTCTGGCCTGAATGAATAAGCCAGTGAGTATTCTTCTTTCCTTTATTATGATTAGGACTCCTAGTATCCAGGGTTCAGAGTTATCCAAAGAATCACTTCCGTGCATATTTTATGTAGCAGCCCAATAGTGTTGTTTTGGCAGCATTGAGCTGTGGCTAGCAATATTTGGAGGAAAGGAGAGGCAATGTAAATAGGATTAAATTTTAATTTTATTCCTCATGAAAGTGAAACTTGCACTACTTCTTCCCATGCTATCCTGGATAGTGCTGACTACATCCAGGATAGCATGGGAAGAAGTAGTGCAAGTTTCTCTCACTCAGCTCTGCCAAGACACCACTATCTATAAAAAAAGAACTAGATAAGTTTATGGAGGGTAGGTCCATCAATGGCTATTAGCCAGGGTAGGTAGGGATGGTGTCCCTAGCCTCTTGTCGCCAGAAGCTAGGAATGGGTGACAGGAGATGGATCAATTATTCTCTTCATTCCCTCTAAAGCATGTGGCGTTGGCCACTGTCAGAAGACAGAATACTGGGCTAGATGGACCTTTGATCTGGCCCAGTATGGCCATTCTTATGACATGTAGCACCTTCTTGTATGCCAGCTCCTCGCATAAAAAGAAACTGATCTACAGTATTGTGTAGTAGTTTTGTGTGGATCAGATAAAGATTTCCAAACCCAGTAGTGACTTCAGCCATGTATGTGGGGTGGCTATCCAATAACAATAGTAGTTACAAATACTAATTAAAGAAAACTTAAACTAAACTTCAAAGACAAAAATAGAACATTTTAAAACACTGTCATTACTATAAAGGCTTCTATTAGCCACACAGAGAAAAAGGAAGAGAACATGGCCCTTGGTATTTCCCCCTCCTAAAAGGTCTACTGACAGTTAGTATTTCTGTTGTCACAGCTATTAAAATATACCAAGGGTTGGGCTGATATACACTTAACACTAAGCTAGTGGGAAACCAATACAGAAAATAATCTTGGATTATATTATTAATAATAATTAGTTTATTTTGTTTGTTTTTCTCACTGTCCACAGTGTAGCGTAAACTATTGAAACATAAGAAATCACGGTCCCTGCTCCCAAGAGCTTGCAATCCAGCAGCTCACTGAACTTGAAATTCCTTAAGGCTTCCTAGGTGGAATGTGGTAGATATCAAGATTCCATTGGTTTCAATGCACAATGGCACCACATTAGGTGCAGCAAAGGACCTGGAGCTAAAGGTTTAGCAGCAAAAAATAAGAATATTGTAAAGACTCTGAAGTACTGTTGCAAAGGTGAAACAAATGAGTCTCAGCAATGAAATGTGAAAACCACCCTTGAGTGACAGACGGTAAGATAGGAAGAGAAGTTTCACTCACTGATTCCAGTTTTTCTAAGTTGGAACCTGAAGGGATCTTTTTCAGTTCCCCTACAGGTGGAGCTTTTGAGCTGACATTGACAAGGAAACTAACTTAAAACCTGGGGTTTGCAGAAGTGCCACACTGCAACCTCTGAGAGAAGATCCTAATGTTTGCAAGGGATTCACTTTAAAATAAGGGAAAGAATATGCGGGGAAAATAATGTGTATGAAATCCAAAATAGGAAGTCCATAAAGCAGATCAGGATTGGGTTTGATAGGACATAGCAACGGCAACGGCACTACCCACTTCTCTAACTTTGGAAGAGCCACGTTTTGGCTCTGCTACACACTCAGTCTTGTAGGTATTGACTGTCGACAACTCTTAGGTCTAGCCCTGAGGTCCTTACATAGTTCCTGCTCAGACAAACTCCCATAGAAGTCATTCTTTGTCTGCAGGTAGTTTATGAGGAATTTATTATGATTATTTGGTATTCTAAATTCAAACTATGTTGGTTAGTTTTGATTGGACAAATCGGTTATGTGTGTATTTCTGCTTCATGAATGGACAAGCTAAACATTTAGACTCAAATTTCCAGTGCCAACAATCACCGTTTTATTGGCTTTTTGTGACTATCTTAAAGCGTGCTGATTCCTGCCAGTGAGCTCCTCTCCTAGCATAGTCACAGACAGCAAACACAAAAGAGGCAGGAAAAGCATTCCCCCGTCTCTAATCATTCCCATTTCAGTAACACTGAGTAGTGATTTTCATCTTCCATTCATGCTTAGATCCAGGAGTGCTGCCTCTGGGGAGGGGTTTTTTTCCACTTTGATGAGACAATAAGTGTGAAATGAAGAGCGATGTCTCATTCTCATACTACTGTACACATCCACCCTGCCCAATTCCTTGAGCCACATGTATCTGAGGCAATAGAACTTAAAGGGAGGACTGCATTTCTTCTTTAGTTTCTCATGTTCCCTCTGTCTGGGACGCTGGCCACTGCTTTTCTGGGATGGGATTTGGAGCTTCTAGAATATCCTCACAACTGAGCATGCCAGGAAGTCTCCATTTTTTTTTTCTTTCCTGGGGAGATTCATGACCCTCTTCCTCCACTTTCGTGCCTCATGCTCTGTGACTTCTTGGGAGTTGCACCAGGTGTGGAATCACTTCCCTGTAAAAACTCTGCTGATGACACTACTCTTTTAGCACACACACACTATTAAACTCCCCCCCCCCCCCCGGTCATTTAAAAACAATTAACAAACTGACCAGAAGCCAGTAAAGGACTCCAGGCCAGTGGGGGTAAATAGGCATAGCTCTGCCACTGACTTTAATGGAGCCATGTGATTTATACCTATCACAGGCCTGGCCCTCAACTTCTCCTACCATTAGAGCCATAAGAACCCCAGACAGTTGCCGGTACTTTCTCAAGAAAAAGCCTCTTTAAATCCCTGAAGGTCGACAAGCTCAGGCTCCCACGAACCCTCTAGGAAACTGAGTTCCTGAGCCAAGGGCCCTTTCCTGAAAAATCCGTTTCCACCTTCCCCTTCTGTTTAAAGCTAGGGGCTGATGACAGCTCCAGCTGCTGAGCTGTAACACAAGGAGAGAGGCAGCCCTGAGGTAGCCAGGACTAAATGGTACAGGGTCAGATTCTCCCACTTTCACTTCCTTACCCTTCGAACAGTCCCCATTGGGAGTGTGTGTGTGTGCGGGGGGAAATCTGGCCCACAGAAATGTAGAGATCAAAGTCAATGCCCTGAATGACACCCAGTAATGAAGTAGATTAGGGTGCCCAGATGTCTCGATTTTATAGGGACAGTCCTGATTTTTGGGGTCTTTTTCTTATATAGGCTCCTCTTACCTCGCATTTCCTGTCCTGATTTTTCACACTTGCTGTCTGGTCACCCTAAAGTAGATGCCAGTGCAGAATAACTAGACCAGGTGTCCCATGCTTCCTGCAAGCAGCACCATAAAGCAAGCATCCCACTGCATTTTGCCCCAGAGACAGTTTCAGGTGCACCTACAGAAGCTGTGGGACATCTACATTTGGGACCAGTAGGTGCCATGCCAAATTAATTAATTACTGTTTCAAGAAGGTAAGTAATAAGGCACAACAGGGAGAGGCTGATGCTACTGCCTAGGGAATGTAACCTAGGAGGCATGAGGCGGGAGTGTTTGCAAAGGTGCCGGGTGTGGTAGTGATACTGGAAGGTATCACCCACCCTACAGAGTCTCACTGCTATCATAATATGGCTAGTGAAGTAAACTAGATGGCCAGATTCATTCCTGGCCATCTAGTTTACTTCACTAGCCATATTATGATATTACTGGAGATGGTGGATTACCCCACAGATCAACCTAGCCTGACAAGTTTTATGTAGGAGCATATGTTAGTGCTTTGGTGAAGAAAAAAATAATCTACATATTTGCCCCTGGTTCTCAGGACCTCACACTGGGATGATGACAGTCCAGATTCTGATTTCTGTTATGCCAGTGTAAATCAGGAGTAACTGTAATGGAGTTACACTAGATTTATATGAGTGTAACCTATATCAGAATCTGGTATCTGATTTTATATTATCCTGGTTGGGAATGTCCAGTGGTCGTCCACTTTCTTATTTCTGAACATTTTGGGCCCATTTCTCCTCTCACTGGCACTGGGGTTAAATCAGGAGTAACACCATCTGAGTCAATTGTGCTGATTTTCCTCTCATTTACACCAGTGTAAAACCACTGTAACTCTTTTGACATGGAAAAACTCCTAATGTACGCTGGCAACAATGAGCGGAGACTCAGATCCAGCATATTTACACTGTTGTAAAACTGGTGTGAGAGGAATATCTGTTCAGCAGCATACGATGTATACAGGCAGTGATGGAAGCCAGGGCTAGCTGTCCGAAGAACTGCATCGCCTAAAGAATTCCTATTTATGGTCCCTCACTGCGTGTGTGCACGTAGGAAGGAGGCTAGGAAGATGAAAAATAAAATAAACTTCAGGTCGTTTTTCCAAAACATCTGTCATATAAACGCAAAAATCAGATGTTGTTCTGGAATGCGAGCTATCTGCCGCTCTGCATAACCCAGCGGGAGCTGCAGCTTGCCTGACCTCTCATGGTCTTGCCTCTGATCTGGGAACTAAATTCCTGAGAGTTTACAAACTAAAACATGGGTTTCAAAACAGAAGCCAGCTGAAGAAATCTCCCAATCCCTCTCCCAATCCCTGCTTGCCTGTGAAAAGCCCAGACTTCATAAAGGAAGTGACACAATGGTCTGATGAACCACCTGCATACCAGAGTGCAATGAACATGACAAGGAG
Organism: Dermatemys mawii; assembly: GCA_007922305.1. NCBI lineage: Eukaryota > Metazoa > Chordata > Testudines > Dermatemydidae > Dermatemys > Dermatemys mawii. Next base: position 1,195,382 of record ML677358.1, read on the forward strand.
ACTGGGCTGTGTGCCAAACAGAGGAATGTCACAGCCTGCATGTGTGTATATCTTATTATAACTACTAGGCCAGTCGGAACTCATTAACCGTATATGCTGCCTTGTATCAGTACGCCTTGTGACGGGTTTGGGCCCTTTGGAGTGTCATCTGATGCCCTGGGGTGCCACTGAGTCAGCCTATTCTGCCAGCCTGGGTCCCCTTTACCTGGCCTTGCTGGGCTAGGCTCACAAGCCTCTTCCTGCCAAGAACACAGACAGGGCCACACCCAGCTCATAGAGAGACAGAGATCCACTCTGGAAAGATTCAGCCTTAGAGACTTACCCCAACACCCTGGTGCCCACTCCCTTTACGGGGTACAAACCCAAAGGTTTTATGAAATTTTTCCCCTTCCTCAACGTGGAGGGAGATATGCACAACTTCTCCCCCACCCCCCAGTTGGAAATTACATAAACGGGGTATTCTTATGAACAAGAAATAAGTTTATTAACTACAAAAGGTGAATTTTAAGTGAATATAAGAGATAAAAACGGAACGAAGCAGATTACTGTCCAAATAAAGCAAAATATGCAAGCTGAGCTCAACATACTTAAGAAACAGGTTACAAAATGTAAATTCTCACCCTAAATGTTGTTTTAGGCAGGTTACAAAGTTTCTGAGGTTCAGAGTTCCAGTTATATTCCTTTTCAGACTGGACCTCTGTCTCAGTCTGGACTCCCCCCAGCCTTCCCTTCAGGTGGCTTTAGCACTCTTTCTTCTTGGGCAGACAGGCCATGGAGAGGAAGAATCCCGTTTGCCTTCCTCCTCACCCTTAAATAGGATTTACATAAGGCGGGAATCCTTTGTTTCCCAAACTTAACCCCTGCCCCTTCCCTTCCCGTGGAAAGTTACAAGAAGTCCCACGTAATGTTTAGTATCAGGTGACAAGACCACCTGTCACAGTTATGTCCCCAGATGCCTCCCAGGAGGGAGAGAGATTAGTATCTTCATGGTTTTGCTGTGCCTTCCTGATGGCTCATCAAATTTGATGGCCTGTTGTCTGGTGGGTGTCTTCCCAATACATTCCCAGTTGTAACTGATACATGCATATAAACTGGATAATCACTTCAGTAAATCATAACCGGGGCAAAACTGGGGTTAGGATTTAGTCTAAATCCCTCCAGCATACTCAGCAAATCAGAGGAGTCCATTAGCTAAGCACTATAATGACTCTTTGCTAACAAGAGAAGTCTCTTTTTGTGTTTTTGTAGTCACTGATTCCCACATCTTCACATCACTGCCCTTTCTACCTCACCTCAATTGCTCACAAACGAAAAGAGAACTCATCAGGAACTCTTATTGTTATATCTCATGCCCCAACCACCTGTCACCTGTAGTTTGCATCTGGCCACATGGTCAAAGAGTGCATGCTAAACAGCTACCACTCTGCACTTTAGTCTGAGATGAAGAAGTGATAGATTATTTTATAGTCAGTTACCTGAGAGCCATGTTGTATTCTGCTTTTTGGAACAAAGGAACCTGATTCCCAGTGCGAAACAAGAGGATGAGTTGTATTTCCACAGGATGGCTGCAGGACCCCTCTAGTGTGTCAGCTCTGGCGGTTGTATAATGATAGGTGCCCGGGAACTGTGGTGTTCTGTAACCCGATTGACTTAGGAAAAGGAAAGGTTGAGCATCAGACCCACTGGTCAAATGTGGTCTATGCAGAAGCTACAGAGCAGATGTTAAGGTTGTCAAGAAAACAGCAATTCCTTTTGTGAAAAATGTTGAGGTTTTGAAATACATTTTTGTTCCAATGGGGGAACCGAACAGAGATGTTTCCTGAAAAGACACAAGTTCCTGCTCTGCCTGATGCAGAGTAATCCAAGATGAAAAGCTCTGCTCTGAGTCAAGCAAACCCTTTTGTCCCTACAATTTAAATGAATGGGCTTTTTCCAAGGACTATTCAGCTTTGTGTTTTAGAATCTGCCCTTCTCAGCATTTTTTTTTATATTGTCTGAACTTGGAGGTGTGGGGGGGAGGGTTGACTATTCCTGTCTGCTCCAAGTTTCTCCTGAATGAATTTGATAATGATTGAGTTTAAGCTGAACTTTCTAACCCAAGCTTCAGTAAGTGGATACACAAAGGCCTAAGCACTCTCATGTAGCTATTTATATGGCTCCCATGACCATAGCATCTGAGCCTCTCACAGTCATCAGTGTATTTATCCTCATAACACTCCGGTGAGGTAAGACAGTGCTACTCTCCCCTCCTGTACAGTTTGGGAACTGAGGCAGAGAGAGACCAAGTGACTTGCCTAAGATCAGACACAGTGCGGCAGGACAGGAGTTGAATTCCGGGCTTCTGAGTTACAGGCTAGTGCCCTAACCACATCCTTCCTCTCTGCTAAGCTACCACGCATTACCTGTTCCCAGATTTAACTGTACAACACCCCCAATTAGTGGCAACATTATTCTGCATGTATGAAGACTTAAGTTCCCTCTTTTGTTTATCATTGATTAGACAACACAGATTTCACATCTGAATGCCACCTCTAGGTATCACCGGGATACCAGGGAAAATCACTGGCTCATAGCGTGGTGTACATGACAGTCCAGCTGCTAAGTTCCAAAGGGAGTTCTCATTTACTTCAGTGAGAAATATAATGTTCAAATACTATTTTAGATTTCAGGGACATTTTCTCTTCCTGGCAGTGGAAAATTGGAGTAACTCTGGAGTTTAGTCAGAATGTGGAAGAGCTGCAAGGCAGCAAGAGTTGAAAGCCAGTGTTATTCTATTTCTCCCTCTTATTTGCCTGGCTCAGATTTTCTGATTTTGTTTTTAAATCCCTCAACAATTTGGACCTTGATCCCAGAAGTACTGTAAGTCCCTTGAAACTCTGTAAAATCAAACTATAAAATCTCCACTCTGGCAGGAGTTTGTGATTATATGAGAGTCAGGAGGGCTTGGGGTGTTTCTGCCAGCAATCATTTTCTTCCTCCCTTGTATTTCCATGACTGAAAGGCTACGTGTGTGTTAGTGCATACATGCGAAAATATTTTCATGTGTTTGTGCATTCAAATCTGTGAAGCTGGTTTCCTCCATCCAAACGAGCTACTGTGATGTGAACTACCGGGGGAAAGGGTGAGAGAGGAAGGCTTATGAAGATGCAAACAGTCCTCCCCGTCGCCTGATCAGAAGGGGAACGAACAAACAGGCTCACACTGAAATATTGGCAGCAGTTTCATTTCCACCCAGAAAATATTTGGTTATCATCAGGAGAAGGGGAAAGGAGATGAGTTTTTATAGAAACCAGACTGTTGGGTTAATGCTCTATGTGGGATTCACGAGGGAACATGCAACAAAGATAAAGAAACCACAGCCTCAGAGTACACATTCCTTATATTCAAGGCCCTGACAGCATTGTAACAGCTATGTTGTGCTGATGGGGCGCCTGGTTACAGATGAGCACATGCCCAGTGTGATGAAATGTAAATCACAATTTGCTCTTGCAGTGTAGATGGAGCCGCACAAGGCTGTTGAGCCTACTACAGGCTTGACCTTTGGGGAGCTGCAGCAGTGTTTGCGAATGCTTAAACCATGCTTCAATCTTGTTTGCTCTGCAACACCAAAGCCCAGGTTTTAACTATGATGGAGACAGGAGTTTGTAGCCGAGTCCCCTGACACTGTAGTTATACTGTAAGCTGGACCCTAGACTATCCAGTGCACATTTTTCTTGTTGCTGATATGGTTCTAGTGTAGTATGGACAGAACCCTGACTTGGGTTTAAATACTAGTATCAATGCAAAATGTTCAACTGCTACATCTGGAAAAAATAAATAGCAACGTTATATTGACTAGAAATTCTCACTTTTCCTACAGGGATAATGGAGCATTTCAAATGCACCCCCTCTCCTCCATCTATCTGTGCCTCAGTCTAGAAGGGGTGAGATTCCCATTGGGGATGGGATGGGAGTTCAGATTCCATGGCTCATTCAGTCCTTTGCCATATCTGAGTGCTGGAAGGAAGACAGGGGATGCATGGGGTGGGGGCATGCATGGGGTGGGGGCATCCCCCCAATTTGCTGCTTTTGCTGCTTGACTTGTACTGAGCATGCTCAGACTGTTTGGCTTGTACTGAGCATGCTCACACGGAAAGCCGCCCTCCACTCCACACACCCACCAGCAGAAACGGGTGATCACCAGGCTAACTCCTCATCCACCCAAATCAAAGCGGAAATGGCAAGCGAGAATGCTTCCTTTAACAGTATTTAATGACAGCAGACTCGAGTTGCTCTCTCTAAAAATGTGGATCCAGACATTGCCTTCCGTCTCCTGCCACTCCTTTACTGACAACAGAAACAAGGTGCAGAGGAGTGGTAATTGACAGAATCAGTCCTGGTAGAAGGGATTAAACACAGCAGTTGGGATCACTGATGTCTGCTTGTCTCAGAAGGTTGCACAACATGGCTGTAGCTCAGATACATGGGGATAACAGCATCCCTCGCTTCCTACCAGGCTTACCCATGCAGCTATCGTGTCAATTGCACATTTAATTTTCCTGCAGACTGCCTTCTTGGGTCGCATAAGACACCCTCACTCTCTCTCTCTTCCCCAGCCAGACGTTAAACTCTGTGTGGCAAGCTCCGTGCGCTACTAGATCACAGTGCTCCTGAGACAGGTTGGGTTACCGTAATGACTGCTGCACTCAAACAAGGAGAGGTGTCCCAGCTGCAATCTCATTCAAGGGTTCCTTTGCAATTAGTACATTCCACCAGCAAGAGCCCTTAAAGTGTTGCTCTGGTCTCTGAGTGGAGAGGAATAATATATGTGAAATCAGAGGGGTCCTGTCAACTTGAGTAAGCTCCGAAGCTGACCTCTTTCAATGTTGCTCCTTTGATTCTGAATCTTTGAATCCCCTTCCAACAACTGATGTTTTTATTAGTGATATAATTAACATAGTTTGGGTTCTTTAAATGAACAGTGTCTAGCATTGACAAAAGCTACCAACCCCGGCACCCTGAGAGTCTGAAGCCCTCCATGCACTGAAGAGGCACTGCACCAGTGCAGATCTTCCCCTTGTTGTCTCCCCAAGCCTCTGTGCCTCAGTCTGGATGGGGTGAGATTCCCATTGGGGATGGGATGGGAGTTCAGGTTCCATGGCTCATGCAGTCCTTTGCCATTCTGCTAGGCTTGCCATCAGTACTGCCAGGTCTGGTCGTGTTTTTAGTGAGGTGGCCACCTGCTCACTAGAAAAGGGACAGAGACCCATCAGCCTCCCCAAAGCCATCAGCTGGAAATGGCTTCCAGTGGAAATGCGCGCTTTGGGAGCTACCTGGCCTTGTTATTGCTAGATGTGTTACCAAGCCAGGAACAAAGATAAGCTTGGCCAAGATTTCCAGCATTGACTAGTGATGACAGTGTCTCAGTTTTGGAGTGGTCAGCACCTTTTGAAAATAAGGCTCCTTTATGGTGTCTCAGGTTGGGCAGCCCGAGATGGAGACAACCAAACTCCCAAGTCACTTTGGACAGTTTAAGCCAAGGCCCATGCACTGTCTAATTTAAGATGCAATTCAGTGAGAGTAAGGAACAAAAGGGCCAGGGGCTGAGGAAGGATAGGTCTGCAATCACAGGAGGGTAGGATTACTCAGTACTGGCATGGGCACATTCTGAGGAGCCAAACAAACATTACTTTCAAATATACCACATTAAAATTGGTCCTGAGTCTGAAGAAGGAAACCTTTGTGGACACTTGGCTTCAAGTGATGGAAATACTTCCCCAGCTGTAAGACAATCCTTTGTGAAACTGGAGTATGCACTGCAATTCCCCCCTGACTGCTGAGCTGTTGTAACAATTCCTGGGAAACTTCATTAGTGTATTTTTGGTGACTGGTTTGATTGTGATACAATGTTACAACTGCACTATCCAAAATAATTGGAGGGGGGGAACCAGTGATAATTCTTACTTTAAAAAGTCCAGCTTTGTGACCATCCAATCTATGGATAAAGCTGTGCACACAAGTGGAGTCCACTGGTTGTTTTCGGAGCAGACCAAGGTAGCTTTAGTTGTTACCATAAACAAGCAGATGGGTGATTTCTTCTTGTGCTGTGGATCTATGGCAAGAAGGCCTGGAGGGTGACAACTACAAAAGAAAATCCCTTCTCAGCTCTGTTGAGGGATTAATCAAGTTGACAGCTCCCATTTAAATGCCAGTAAAACCCATCCACCCTATGCTGAAACACTGTTGACGATCTGACTTGAAACGATGAAGACTGGGAAATTCAAAGTTAATCTGAGTATCAAGGTTAATAGATTTAACATGAGACCGGTCAGCTTTATTTTATTGTGGGAACACAATCACTGCAGTCTTCCTTCCTGCTTCCTTCTTGTGAACTGGCAGGACCTAGAAACCTACAAGAATCCAACACAAAACACTGCAATAACAACACAGCCACTCTACAAAAACCAGTCAGTGGCTCACATATAACTCATGTAACCAGCCCCAAACCGCAAGTAACCCTACATTTACACTCTTCCATGTGTAGTCAAGTGTTTACGAGCAACCCTACAATAATGCTTTTTCCTCTTATATATGATGCAGGCAACAAAATTGCTAAGGAACTACATTGACATTCTAAGCACCACTTAGGAGTGAGGCAACAGTGTAATCCCTTTGTGGGGACAGCAGGAAATGTCACAAAGTAAACACCAGATTGGCTCTGCACTGATTGTCCAATCCAAAGACAGTGAAGAGGCTCCATTATAGTCCTCCCCATGACCTCCACCTGAACGAGCTTACTTGCCAGAAGAATCACTTGGAATAGTTGGTACCTTACTTCCCAGCCTCTTTTGTTTTCATTATTTTCAATCCCAATGTAATTGATATTAGTCTTATTACTGCAATGGTTGCAGTGCTTGAATATCAATGTGTGTGTGTATATATAAGAAAATTCCAACAGCATCCCTGTTTTAACCTGCTCTCTGTATTTTAGAGGCATTTTTGCAAAAGCCTCTGATCCTGCAGCGATCCCACTGAGATTACTTCTTGAATAGAAATACCCCTAACAGGGCAGATGAGGAGGAAATTCTCCAGCCCAATGTCATGTGTGCTTCCTGCTCTGTGGCTGTGTCCCCGGTATAAATTGTTCCCACGTGAGCCCACCATGCGGAGGGTCAGTAACCCAAAGTGGACCAGAGCTGAATATGGGAAACAATTTGCAGCCTGAGAGCCAAGTCCCTAAACCCCAGGCAGCCTATTAACCCAGCGTGTGCATAGGGGAATAGATGCAGAGTGAGGGGGTTGGAGTCAAACACTTTCACCCTTCTCTTTCAAATCGTGGTGCCCCCCGCTGCCTCACAGCTTTATACAGCAGGAATTCATTCCTAGTACATGTTTCTTTTCTGCAGGTGAAATGGGCCAATTAAGCTAAATAGATCTGAGCTGGGCGTGCGTGCTGCTGTGACAGAGACTGCTTCCCTTTCGCTCCTTTGCTCTCTCCCCGACTTCCAGTGCACTCTGTTCCTCGCCCACATCTTCTTCCCACCTCCCCCGGGGCCTAGTCTACACTTAAAACTTAGACTGACACAGCTAATTCTTGAGGAAGAATCCCCCTCTCTGAGTGTTGTTGGGCTATGCCGACCTAACCCCCAATAAAGAGCAGCAATGCTGATGGAAGAATGCTTCCATCAACCTAGCTGCCATCAGTCAGGAAGACAGAGGTAGAGAAAACTTCCATCACTGTCATCTGTGTCTACTCTACAGAGTTAAGCAGACATGACTCTGCTTAATGATGCTGCTATGGTGTTCGTAGTGTAGACATGGCCTCGGTCTTCTCAGTGTCACTTTTCCCCTTTGAGGAGACACAAATGGTTGCAGGGTGAGATGCCAAAGCTTCAGACTCCCCAAAAGCCAGTCGCTCTGCTTGAGAGTCGGAACTGTTAAGAGCTGAATGGGGCTGCACCAAGGAGATGGCTCCCTTCTGAAGAGGGAAAATAGTTCTGCTGCATGAAATTCATGGTGGGCTGAGGTACAGATAACACGAGTCCAAGTATGTTCCTTATTCCAGCTAAATCCTTGTACAAGCAAGACAAAATCCCATCCATTGTTTTTAGTGTAATAATATCTCGCTCTCATATAGTACCTTTCCTCTGTTGCTCTCCAAGTGTTTTACAAAGGACAGAAGTGTCATCATTCCCATAGGGTGAAATTGAAGCAAAAAGAGGTGAAGTGACTTGCCCAAGGTTACACAGCAAGCCACTAGCAGTCAATAATAAAATGCTTGTCTCCTGAGCTCCAGCTCAATGCCCTATCCTCTGAATCAGTGACCACGTTGCTCTTAAATGTGTCTCCTGTGGCTCTTTGCAGCATGTAATATTCAAACACTGTGTTATTTCATTATTAACCAATCTAAGTTATTAACTAATCAGCATGCTTTTCCTATGTTATTAATGAATTGTAAGTTGATATAATAATAATACTTGAGCAATCATTTTGCTGTGAGAATAAAATATATATATCTATAAAAACTATTTCCTCTGTCATTCTGTTTGAATAGTGGCATACAGTCCTATAGTAAATGAAGCAATGAATTCACACCACTATGGCTCTTTTGGCTAATGCTAATCACTAATTTGGCTCCTGAACCACTGAGTTCTGAGTGTCACTGCTCTGGACTATCATGCTGTCTCATACTATGAATTATTCATAATAATGTATACAATAATACAGATGTGCATGGCACTTCACCAACAAATAAATAACTACATCCCTTCTTTAGGAGTTTATGATTTACATTTATTTCTTATTTAGTTAATTTCTTTTTACTTATAAACTGGATCTGACCCAGCTCTAGTTGATGGGAGAAGGGTACGAGAGAACAAAGGAAAGTCCTGAGATGTGCTTTATTGTACAGTATGCATCTTGTTACTTCCTAGGCTTTAAAAATATTAATTATATTTGTATATAGATATTTGAGACTAGGGTCCACTCCAGAAAGAACTCTGGGTCATGGGCCAGGTCAATGATGTAAGGCACGGCCCCAAAGCAGTGAGTTCTGAAGATGGTTTTGACAACTTATTCTTTAAGCATTATTTTTTAGAGTTGTACCAGGAAGACCTCACATTCTATTCAGTTCAGTTTCTTATACTGGGTCCATCACTGTAGTGTCTGACAACTCTGTATCAGCCTATAGGGATATGTATTAGTTAATCTTATTTCAGAGGGATCCTTGAGGATTTTTGTGGGTGTTCAGGGAACAATGTGTCTGTCTGGTCAAAGACTCATAACCCCTTTTGTAGAGCTTTGATGAAGAGCTAAAGCTAAAGGGGAACTAGCAATGAATTGTAGCTCCAACAGCGGCAGGCAGTGTTATCAGCTCTCATGATTTTAACACGAATCTTGTGCTGTTTGGTGGTTTTTCTCAAGTCCAGTGCCTGGAGGCAAGTGATTAGGTGAGGATCTCAGCTTTCATTATAAAGTAAAAAATAAAAGAGTACCCAGCCCTCGAGTTTCCAGAGGAAAGCTTAAAAACTTTACATGTATTCACCCTAACAGGTCATTAAGCAAAAGGCAGAGAAAAAGGACCCAAACGTTCTTTTCTAAAAATACCCAAACACATGATTTTTGTGTGCTTGGGGTAGGCACTGATGTGGAAGCGGTTACAGTACAGCTGGGGGAATGATTCAGCAGACAGAAGCCAGCTACAGTCAGCAAAACCTCTTCCTCAGGAATTAGTGTCTAGAATGAGAAAGTAATGTAAGAATCAGAGTGTAGTCAAGTTGGGCATCGTTCCAATTTGAATACCCTGGGTGTACAGCATTATTTTCCCCAAGATATACCTCACTCCCAGTAGCCATTCTTTTAGTCCTTCTCTGACACTGGTGCCTGGTAAGGGAGAAAGCTGGGCTGAAGTTAATCCCTTGTTTGCCAGGATCCAGACAGTTTCCCTGCCCTTGACATTAAACCCTAACTTGAACTGTTTGTATTGCGCGTGTGTGTAATTTCCATAGAAACAAGTGTGCAGGAGATTGCTTTTGTGTGTGTGTTTATTTTGTATGTGAAACTTCACTTCCCCTCTAACGATAGAATCTGAAACACAGCAGGCTTGTGTTAGTCTAAGACACGGGTAGGCTGAAGGCGGCACGTGAGCTAATTTTCAGTGGCACTCATGCTGCCCGGATTCTGACCACTGGTCTGGAAGGCTCTGCATTTTAAATTAATTTTAAATGAAGCTTCTTAAACATTTTAAAAATCTTATTTACTTTACATACATTAATAGTTTATTTATATATTATAGACTTATAGTTAGAGACCTTCTAAAAATATTAAAATGTATTACTGGCACGCGAAACCTTAAATTAGAGTGAATAAATGAAGACTTGGCACACCACTTCTGAAAGGTTGCCGATCCCTGGTCTAAGAGCACCCTGATAGACGGACTAGAAACAGCAGTGACACTGACTAACCTTCCTCTGCTCTCTCCTCCTGAGTGGAGTGTGCAAATGAAACCAGTGTGTAAATGTTGGACGTACATTGGATCCTTTACAGTTCTCACAGCTGCAATGAAGATGTTGTTCGTCACACAGATAAGGACATTTGTTTTAATAAAACCATGCCAGCCAGCTTTATAAATACTCCCAAAGAACTGCAGCCAGCCGAAAGGATCTGTTCTTAGCACTCTGTGTAGCAGCAGGAGACTCAGGCTCAGTTAGCCAGGGCTGCCAACAAGGTGTCTTACTCTGCAGTGGCCAATCTGAGTATAATGCTGGTGATCTCGAAAGGGAGGGATTGCCACTCTGCCCTTTACATCTGAAGGCCGGTAGCAATGGCACCAAGCCGTAATACGTCATGGGGTCTCTGCTGTAGCACAACACAATCCCAGTTCAACCTGGATGCTGCAGGGTGAGGTACAAGTGCCTGTTGATAATAAAGATTCATCTCACTGCCACGGCGCCTGTGTAGCTGCTAAAGCCTGCTGCTTTAAAACCATTTTATTTTTTCCCGTGCAGATAATTTGACCCAAGTAACTGTCTTCCTACTAGCTATGGGCTGACATAAACTAAGGACCTGATCCTGCTCCTCTGGACATCAGTGGCAAAGCTCCCTATCGTTTCAGCAGGACCAAGTCCATAACGTGTTCCTCACCCTAATGCAGCAATGCCCATGTGTAATGAATACTCCTGTTCTGTGCTGAGTTGTGGGGAAAAAAGCCCAGGGGACCTACAAGTGAGTTTGCTAGTTTAGAATGTAAATGTGCTCCAGTTCATTTTGGGTGGCCTGCATCAGGACCCCACATCTGTGTGAACGTGATGGGTACTGCAATGGTTGCAGAGGAGTCCAAAGCTCTTTTAATATTAACACTGTCTTAAATCTGTGTCTAGCTCCTCCATGCCACAGAAAAGCCCTAGTAGCCACCGCAGAAACTGAAACCACACAGAGCTCCATGGCCTCTGACATCAGGCTTCTAAGTATGTCTCCTTATCAGGACGCCAGGCAGCAAACAAAGACCAGCATCCTGCAGGCAGAGACTACCCTCTGATCCTACTCATTGATCTTGTGTGTCCTACTCCCTAATTACCGCCAACAAACCAAAGATGAGAGCAGAACAAAATGCCATTTCACTCCAGAATAGCCTCTTCCTATGATTGAAAATCTTTCTCCTTCCCCCACCTACTTTGCTAGAGGTGGTTGTGAGGAAGAGTCCTGTGCCAGAAACCAAAGGATTCCTGTCATTAGAATGCCTGTTTACACTGTCACTTTTACCCTGGAGGTCTCACTGGGCAGTCTTCATCTATCAGGGCACCGAGGACTGGACAGGGTTCCACTCAGGGCTGATCGGCTTTGGTCATTAATGAAGGATACTATGCAGCAGCACAAGACATCTCATTGCCTTACTGGGGTGGTTGGTATGTGTCCTTTGCAGTGGTATTTTCTTGTCTGGGTTGTCCAGGGCAAATGAAAGCATGATGGAGAGTGCTAGGAACCAACAACTAAACCTGCACTTTGGTCAGTTAAACTCCAATTAATCCTCCTCAGAGTGAACCTGATGGGCCTAATTAGTGGGTTAGAATGGGCTGGGAGAGGGCTAATGAGCAAATTGGCCCATAAACACAGGAGGTATAAGATAGCGCAGGAAGGATGTGCAGGGGAGAGAGAGGCAGGGTAGCAGAGCTAGAACCAGGAAGAATTTCTGGGTAGAAAGATCTCTTCCCTCTTCTCAGCAGAGAAGTGAGGAGAAATGGAAATGGCAAATGATCGTGGTGTAGAGGTCCGTACCATGCTGGGAAGAGCTGAGGTAAATAAACTGCATTGGATGTTTAATGGCTTCTGAGTCGGTGTAGATGGATGGAGCAGAAGGCAGGATCAGGATGCTGTCCTGTCATGGAGAAATGGGATGGGAATCAAACTCGCGTCTCCTGCATGGTAGTTGCAGACAGCCCTGGCTTTGCCTGCTAGCCCAGGGTGAATCAGAGATCAAGAATGGAAACTGAAAGTGGAGTTCTCTGATGGAAACGCAGAGCACAGATCCAAACTTGCAGGGTAGCTGGCAAATCGTTGCACTCTATAATAAATCATAGGCTGGTGGGTTCCCGCACTGTCGCTAGCTCCCAGGAAAGTAGAAATGGAAAGGTCTTAATCTGGATTCTTCTCCTGATTTGAGCACTCCTCGATGAGCAGCACTTCTTACTTTCACCCTTTATGCCTGTTGGATGCTCCTCCAGTGGAAAGCCCACCTTGACTGTTTCCTTGCACAATACATCTGTAGTGTCTCCCTGTGTGACTGTACGGCACCTGACTCTTCTCCTCGCTCCTTGCTTTTTTCAGTGACGTGTAACCTGAACCGAAAAAACTCAGGCCACGTTCTCATCTCAGTTACACTGAAGTAAATGAGAGTAAATCCATTCACTTCAAGCTAATTATGCTGCATTTTCACCAAGGTAACTCAGCTAAAAACAGGCAGAGTGGCTGGCACTTTTTCTAGCCTGGGCTGTGCCCTTTGGGATTCTAAGATGGCATCCTTTATGGGAAATCCATGGATCTACTGCCTTGTTACTTCAGTGGTGGTCATACTAAAATTATGTAGCTGGATGAACGGATGGGATAGGGATAAAAAAAATCATGTTGTTTTTTCATTCTCTGCTGCAAGATAAATCTAGGATAAATGTTTCAGATGTACTCAAGTGACTTAAAAGTCTAAATTCCATTTTCAAAATTGGGCAATAGTTCACTCATCCAGGGTGAGTAATTTTATTTGACAATGAGTGGAACAAAATTAATTTTACCCTAATCATTACCGTGAAGGGCGGAGCAAGTAGATTTTGTGCTTGAGCAGATAAATGTCCCTGAGTTTTGCAGTGGTGAGCAGAAGAGCCTGGGAAAAGGATGTCAAGGCCAAAGGTGACCAAGTTATAGTACTGTCTGTTTGGTCTAATCCATCAAACCAATATTACAGCTGAGCAACCAGTACAACTCTGAAATGCTGGGCCACGGATGATCTAGCAGACAGAATGTAGCATGACATGATGCAACCCTACAGGAGATGAGTGACCTAGTTCTGAAATATAAACAGAATAAAAGTAATGACCTGGAAATCATGGGTGGAGCACATGTAACACCCAGATAAATAATATCCCAGTAATGGGGCCTGTTTTTCCAGGTCCTGGCTTTGGATGGTGGTTGCACCATATCAGTCCTTGGGGGCTTTTCTGCAGAGATCTCTGACAATCACCATCTTAAATGAGCAAGATGTTGGCATCTGCCACAGGGATATAAAAAGATTTCCATGTGAGGCAGAGCTCTGCTTGCTGATGATATCATGGTTTCAGTCATGGTGATCTTCCATGCTTGGTTGGAGCACCCACTCCAACATCCTGCTTGCTCCCTGCTTTGTTAGCAATTTTTTTTTTTTGGCTGTGCTTTCAGCCAGGAAACCCAGGCGCTCCTAACCTACTAATCTCCAGCTCAAATCTCCTCCTGACGTACAGCTCAACGTAAGGACACTTCCTCCCTATCCCCAGAAGGGAATGGTAGAGATCAGACAAGGCTTGGAAAAGTTCCAAGAGGGGAAAATAAAACCTAAATGTTGCCATCAAGATTTGGAAACAGCTGTTGCAGGATTTTGAAGGGACACTATGGCCTAACGATCATCAAATCCTTACATCAAAACATCATGACTCTGCAACACAATTTCTCCTCGTATGGTGAAGGCAAAATGTCACATGGTACCAGATTAAAAATGTGGATGGTCCCATGATATTTGGCAGTAACAGTTTTGTACCATAGGCCTAACTGGACCTTCGTCACTACTGTGATGATCTCTTGGGGAGTCCTCTGGATTTCTTCTTTATTTTTTTTAAAGTAAATTTCATAGTGACAAAAGATATGCCACTGACAGACCTAGAGACTGAAGTCCTTGATTTATCCAAAAAAAGAGGTACAGCACAGGCAGTGGTAACGGAAGTTTCTCTATCCCTGGCCTCCAACATATCTTAATCCTGGCCCATAGGGAACCCAGGAGAGATCGGTCTTCAGGACCATTGGCGTCTCTGTTGAGAGAGCAATGTGTACCTATATTGGCAATCATTTGTGGTGTTGGTTTCAATGACATAAAAACTCATCCACTGAGACTTAAAATGAGGGCATCAGAATTTATTTCACATAAGCCACTGAACAGCCATCGCATGCTAACATCTTCCGATCCTGGTAAAAGAAGGTGCTGGCAAACTACATTCATTCTTCTTCTTCGCCATCACCTTCTCCAGACAGTCAGGTCAGTAGCTCTCATTCTTCATCTCCAACAGTTCCAGTGTTGTGTGTCTTCCAACATGACAACAAAGTTCTTCATATCTTTCTTCATCTTGAACCACCATTTTCTAGGTCTTCCTTATGGCCTTTGTTCTGCGACTACTCTTTCTTGTATTGTTTGTCCACCATATTATGTGCTTTGTCATCTCACATGACCCAGCCATCTTAACTGATACTTCCTTGGCTTTTCTGTGATGGAGTCTACCTGCATCATGACTGGTACCATTTTACTGTGTAGCCTATCAGCTCTCATATGAGACCACCTGAGCAGTCTCATGTCAAGATATTTATATATATACACTTAAGTCCATTAATATCTCCTTGTAGCGGGGTGGCTACCCACTCCCAGCCACGAAAGGTTAAAGTCAGCCTGGGGAGAAGGCTGGGGCAGTAGGGTAAAGCCCAGGCTGATTGGGAGAGTAGGGTCAGCTGGGTGGCCACGCCCCAAACACTCCGCAGGCCCTTATAAAGGGCTGAGAGGCCAAGGCAACACAGTCTCCTCTGACTGCAGAGGGAGATGGGCCTGGCTGCTGGGGAGACTTGATAGGATACCTGGAGTGAAGCAGGGCTGGGGCTAGGCTAGAGTTGCTGGGGGAGCTCCAGACTGGAAACCCCCAGGCTGCAGGGCCTGGTAGACGGTCCCACAAGGGATACTGGGGTTGCAGGGGCAGCCTTGGGGCAAGCAGAGGCAGCAGGCCGACTCCCCTTGCCAGTGATGAGTGGCAATTAGACTGCAGTCTGCCCCAGTGAGCGGGGGCAGGTGGTGACTGGCAGTTGCCTAGACTGAAGCAAGGTGGGGGTAGAGGGTGGGGGTTCCCTGGGGAGGGGAGACCCCAAGACGGTGGAGGTATTGCGGGGCGCAGCACCTGAGGTAAGAGGGCACCGGGACCCAGGGAGGGGCACCAGTGCCAGTAACGAGCAGCACCAAACCCAGAAGAGGGCACTCTAGGGGGCTGGACCAAGCTAATTCCCAGAAGGACTAGCAGGAGGTGCCGAGGGTGAGTTCCCGCGTGCTTACACTCCTCATAAACCAATCCTTCCAACCCTTCAGTTGATTTGGTTGCTCGTTTCTGAATTCTCTATTATATGTTATTAATAAGAATAATTTGTTTATTATTTGTATTTCAGTAGCACTGATGAGTCCCAGTCATGGAATGGGACCCCATTGTGCTAGGTGTAACACCGACAGATGCCGGTCATCAGCAGGCGGGATCGAACCTGGGACCTCCAGAGCTTCCTGCAGGAGCTAAAAGCCAGCTGCCTATTAAGCAGACTCATTTAACTCTCTCTCTAAGTGGTCTTGGTGCCACTAGCTGGGACAGAACACCACACCCAGTAGGTGTGTGGGTTATACTAGGCACTGTACAAACACAGAATAAAAAGATGGTCTCAGTGCCAAAGAATTTATAATCTCAGTAGTTTGCATTTTGTTGATATCTTTTGTGTATTGAAGTGCTCAGAACAGAGGAAAGTATCCAGCGGATTTTTAGCAGTGAGAGTAATTTAACAAGGATTGCAGTGGATTCACTGTCACTTGCCATTTTTAAATCAAGATTGGAGGTTTTTCTAAAAGATCTGCATAAGTTCAAACATGAAAGAATTCAGGGAAGTTCTATGGCCTTGGTATACAGGAGGTCAGACTTGATTATTACACTGGTTTCCTCTGGCTTTATCACCTAAGACTCTGTGGTGAACTCATATATCTTGGTAAATCCAGCAGATGAAAGAACATGAAAGGAAATACTTAGAGCATGAGGAGATATTTAAAAGCATACAACATGCATAGCTTGGCCTAATGACAGCATAAAGGGACTGGTGGAACATAACTGATTATAAATATTTGAGAGCGACAAGGTGGGTGAGATAATATCTTTTATGGGACCAACTTCTCTGAGTGGATGGGACTAGCTTTTGAGCTTCACAGAACTCTTCCGTATGTCTGGAAAAATTTGTCTCCTCCACCAACAAAAGTTGATCCAATGAATGATATTACCTCACCCACCTTGTCTGTCTCAAATCTTGGAACCAACATGGCTATAACAACACTACAAACCATAAATATTTTAAGCATGTAGATTACCAAGGAAGGAAAATAATTATGAAGATTGCAAACACATGAGAGCAAGAACCAAGATTTTCTTTGTGTCTAATACTGCATGTCTCACACTGTCAGTACAAACTCATTTTGATAATAATCATTATTTAGTGTGGTTCAAGGGGTAATAACTAGTAGCAAAAGGATGAGATTGAGCAAACATCAAATGTAGGCAGGATAACAGAAAATACAAGGCAGTAAGGTCTATTGGACGGATCTCCCAAGAGAAGTGGGGGAAGCCCCATCATTTGAACTGGGTAAAGCACTCAACAATATTTATTTTAATACCTTTGCAATTATTTACCTAGTGACATCTAAGCACAACACAAGTGTAACTGTGTACACTGTAGTGCAGGAACAACCCAGCACTGAGCTACGGGCAAGGGACAAGATGATCTAATAGGTCTAATTCTATTTGTCATCTGTTTGTAACAACTAGCATGTGGAAATCCTGGCTGAAATCCCTAGGGATTCCCTCTGAAAAAGCTAAGATAGGATCTAGCCCTATGATTCTATAATTAGTGTGTGTACAGAAACTTACTCAGTAGAACCCTCCCTGTTCCTCTGGCCTGATTCACTCTGTGATTTTTCTCTGGTGTTTGTGATACAAATGCTTCCTTGATGCTGGATTGTTATATCACAAACAGCAGAATGTAGCATCCCTGAATAAATCACGCCACAGGGTGGGTATAAAGAAGAAAGTTCTGTGTAAACAAAAACTCTCTTGGCAATTGCCATCAAACATGCATAGTCTACTAAGGACTATTGCACCAGCCAGAGTGACCATGGTTAACAGTGTCACACCAGGCATCGTGTAGTGAAGTTCCCAGATCAGGCTCAATCCTGTGAATCCCCAGTTCTCTGGGATGACTCCGTGGGTGGCACCAGGGTGTACAGTCCTTTGCACATTGATGGAAACTTTGAGAGCACAGTGTGCTGGGATGGTTTTATCCATGCTGGTGACATGGCCAAAGAACATGCAATGCCACTTTGGATATAATGAACGATTGAGGAAAGGTAAGATATTTTCAAGACTGTAAAATTTCACATAAAGTAAAACCACTTTATACTCAGGATTTTGCATACCTCCAGTCAGCAGAGAGAAGGAAATACAGAAAAAGTTAATAAGATCTTAGTGTGAAAGAAGAAAGATTTTTGTGCAAGAAAAGTTGGTTTTAAATTAGGCAGGATCGTACAGAACTAGCTGATAAGTATAATGCATAGAGGGTCAGGGCTTTCTATAGCTATTAGTTAAGACTTACTACTCTGTTAGCACAAGTAATTGTGTCCTGTGCTTTAAAAATGAAAGTCTTGGGTTTTCTCACTGGCTTTTTACAGACAATCTCACAACACTCTAGGTAAGAGCTGGCAATATAACAAAATGTGTTGATTAACAGCTAGCAAAGTTTTTCTGAATCTCTATTGGTAACCAGATCAGGCTGAGGTTCAACTTCCCGTGAAGATGACAAATAATGATAATTTCTGGCACTTACACAGGTTCTCAATCCCTTTGCAAAGATGAATGAATTTACTCTCTAAGCCAGTATGTGAGGTAGGTGAATAATATTAGGTGAACATTGTTCTGGGATGTATTAACAGGAATGTTGTAAGCAAGACAGAAGAAGTAATTCTTCTGCTCAGCACTGATAAGGCCTCAACTGGAATACTGGGTCCAGTTCGTGGCACCACACTTCAGGAAAGATGTGGACAAATTGGAGAAAGTCCAGAGAAAAGCAACAAAAATGATGAAAGGTCTAGAAAACATGACTTATGAGAGAATATTGAAAAATGAGGTTTGTTTAGTCTGGAGAAGAGAAGACTGAGAGGGACATAAGAATCTTCAAGTATGTACAAGGTTGTTATAAAGACGGGGGTGATAAGTTGCTCTCCTTACCCACTGAGGACAGGTACAAGAAGTGATGAGCTAAAACTGCACCAAAGGTGGTTTAGGCTGGACATTAGGAAAAATGTTCTAGCTGTCAGAGTGGTTAAGCACTGGAATAAATTACCTGGGGAGGTTGTGGAATCTCCATCATTGGAGGTTTTTAAGACAGGTTAAACAAACACCTGTCAGGGACGGTCTAGTCCTACCTTTGCATAAGGGATTGGACTCAATGACCCATTGATGGTCCCCTCCAGCTCTATAGTTTTATGATTCTAGGTCCATCTTACTGATGAGAGAACTCAGGCATGGAGAAGTGAAATGACTTGACCACAGCTGGGAACAAAACACAGAGTTTCTGACTCCAAGTTCTGTGCCTTTACCATAAACTACAGGAACTCCTCACTTAATGTTGTAGTTATGTTCCGGAAAAATGCGACTTCAAGCAAAACAATGTTAAGCGAATCCAATTTCCCTGTAAGAATTAATGTCAATGAGGGGGGTTAGGTTCCAGGGAGTTTTTTTTCACCAGACAAAAGACTATATTATGTGTGTATATATATATGTGTGTGTGTGTGTGTGTGTGTACATATATATATATATATACACACACAGTATAAGTTTTAAACAAACAATTTAATACTGTACACAGCAACAATGACTGTGAATCTTGGTTGAGGTGGTGGAGTCAGAGTAGAAGAGGGTGGGATATTCCCCAGGGAATGCCTTACTGCTAAATGATGAACTAGAACTCAGCTGAGCCCTCAAGGGTTAACATGTTGTTAATGTAGCCTCACACACTACAAGGCAGCACGAATGGAGAGAGAGGAGACAGCATGGCAGACAGAGACAGAGACACACATCCTGTGTGAGAGAGAGATGCACAGTGCCCCTTTAAGTAGGCTGACCCCACTGTAAGTACACTGCCTTTTCAGATCAGGAAATTGAGACAGCAGCTGCTGCCTGCAAGCTCCCTCTGTCCTGATCCCTGTTGTGCCTTCTCCCCTCCCCCACCCCCGCTCTATGGGAGATAGAGTAAGTGGGGGGCAGGAGCAGGGGAGAGGGGTACATCCTGATATTAGACGCCCTCTTTTCCCTCCCTCCCACCTCCACACAGCAAGCAGGAGGCTCCTGGGAGCAGCTCCAAGGCAGAAGGCAGGAGCAGCACATTGCAGTAGGGGGAGGGACAGCTGAACTGCTAGCAATTGATAGCCTGCTGGGCAGCTGCTGCACAGGGAACTTAGGGGAGCAGGGAGCTGATAGGGGGGCTACCGATCCACCCTAATTCCAAGCCCTCACCAACTAGGCCCAACGGGCTGCTCTTCCTGCCAGCAGTGGACAAAGCAGGCAGCTGTGAAATGACATTATAAGGGAGCATTGCACAACTTTAAACAAGCATGTTCCCTAATTGATCAGCAATGTAACAACGTTAAGCGGGACGACTTTAAGAGCATGTGAGTGATTTTTTCCTGCCCCAACAGATCCATTCTCATGCTGCCACTTACAAACCCCTCGTTCCCTCTGAGAACGGAGTCAGTCCTCAAATGAGCCCCAGGTATTGAGGAGCCTTTGTGCAGAGCCTGAACAATTAAGCTTGCAGAGGCACACACCACAGAATTGCAATACCAATAAAGATGCAGTCGCCACCCACTAACCCCGACAATTGTGACTGTTCGTCAGTGGAAGTTGCAGATGTGAGACTGGATGTATGTTTACATTAGTCAAAGGTCATGTCTACCCTATGAGCTAGGGGTATTATCTCCCCCCATTACCGCCTTACTCACGCTAGTTCCCACCGAGTTAGTGCCAGTATGAATAGTAGTGTAGCTGCAGTAGCAGAGGTGGCATGACTAAGCCATGCTGCATATAGACCCACCAGTTTCAAGTGGGTTTATACTTGGCATGGCTTAGCTAGGAGAGCTAGTGTCAGTATGTGTAAATGAGCTGGGAATCGCACCCCTAACTCCTAGTATAGACATAACCAAGACATTAGTTAACATCTTAGCTGATCGCTTACTAACCATAATTTTTCTCTAGTGTAGACGCAAGCAAACACCTTCTGCCTCTCTCTGGCTGGTTGAGTTTGACACTAGGGCAGTCAAGAGGTTACATATATGCTTAAAGTGGAGCATATGTTTAAGGGCTAGCAGGACTGAGGCCTTTGACTGTAAACTCTTCAGGGCAGTGACTGGCTCTTCCTGTGTGTTCATACTGCCCCTAGCATTATGGGGCTGTGACCCAGACAGGGACCATTGTGAACTGCTGCAAACTGACTAATAGGAATGAAAAATAAACTAAGATGGGGGAACAAGAAGAGACACATGATAGGGTAGAGGAATCCTGAACACAAAGCAGACTCCCAGACAGTGAAAAGCCTGTATTTGAACTCCTTTCTCTCCTCACTTTCTATGGAGAGAGGTAAACAACTTTGATTGCTGCAGGGAAAATGCCATATTATTCACACATTCGCTGGCTTTCAACAGGCGGCCATGCTTAAAAATCGGCCCAGTACCGGGGAGAGAGATACAGGAGAGAGAAAAGACCATGCAGACTCACATCTGTACCTGTCGGATGCACCCACTGAACAGGGAGAATGACTGCACCACCTCAGAATGACAGCCACACACTTGCTCCACGCCCACAGTAATAATGGGCCTCAGGTAATTAGAGCAGGAAGCTGGTTTGCTATTAATCTTAAAGGGACACAGCCAAAAACAAAACTTCAACCATCAGGCAAAGCCTGGGAAGGGAAACAATGAAAGAGCTGTATTGCCACAGATAGCCTGGCGACTGCAGGGCCGGATTAACTTTTTGTGGGCCCGGCGCCAAGCAGTTTGTGGGCTCCCTGGGGAATGAAGGGGCCAGGGGCAAGAGCACAGTGGGCAGGGTGGATATGATTTAAATCATCATTTAAATCATTAGTCAGGAAGACTCAATTTAATCATGGTTTTCTACATAAAAGTGCACTCTCATTGGTTGTTATAACCTTAATGCATACTCTTCACAACTCAGAGACAGATGTAGGTTTCATTTTTAGAAGATACACACTATACATTTTTTAACTGATTTATTTTGAAAACTTTTCAGATGAGTTTTACGGCTATATCAGAAAATGAATGATTGTTTGGTTATTTCATTTACCAAAGATAATTGAAGCAGATATTTACGAAGTCATTGGGAGGTGAACTATCTCCAGTTCAACAAGTTAAGCATTAATATTTGGAGGATTTTCTTGCCAGGCTGTATTAGGAGGAGAACATCACCAGACAGACATTTAAATTGTTTTATTTAACTAAAACAACAATATTAACTATTCTGGATTTTTTTCTTCAACAGAAAATGTAGTATTTTAACAAAAAAGCATATGTTCCTCCCTTCTCACATTTATCTGAAGACTTCTACTTGTCCAGATCTATTCCATCCCCAACAATCTTCTATTTGTTGAACTTTTTGAAACTTTTCATTTTTAGAGAGAGGTAAGGGATTGACTCTGTGTATACAAATTTGCAGAGGGACAATAGAGTTGAGGTCTGTTATTTCTCACCTCTGTATATTATTTATTTAAAAACATTTTTGCTGTTAACAAGCATGTTACCTCTCGAGACACAAATCCATAGTTTGAGTACTACAAAACTGAGCATCTCTAAAGGTATCTTCTAGACTGAGCACTGAATCCCATTGAGTAGATGGAAAGATTAACCTAAATAATCTACACAGAAGCCTGTGGAACCCCAAAAGATTGGGTCCCTAATCCATGAACTATTAGAACTTATTTACAAAACTTTTCTTAAACATTATATGAATATATAGTCTCATGCTATAGAATTAGAATTTATAATCCCTATGCCATGATGAGATTTAATGTATCTTAATTAAAACTATCTTTAGACAGGTTTTTTCCTCAAAAATCTGATTTAAATAAAAAAAATCTGATTTTTTGATTTTTTTAAAAAAGTCATTGATTTATATCCACCCTGAAAACTGGGCATGGTGCAGGGGAAGGATTGGTCCCCAGCTGGAGCAGGGCAGGAGCCAGGGGCAAGATGAGCACAGTGGGTCATGAGAGGGAAGGATTGGTCCCCAGCTGGAGTGAGGCAGGGGCTAGGGGCAAGATGAGACAGTGGGTCGTGGGGGGAGGATTAGTCCCTGCTGACTGAAGCAAGGCAGGGGCCAGGGCCTAAAGCACAATGAGGCAGGAACTAGAGTTGATCCCTGGAGGAAGGGAGGGGCCGGAGGTAAACTGCAAGTGCAACAGGGCTGGGGAGGGGGTAAACAGGATCCCTTCTGCCCCTGCCCACACAGAGCGAGTACCTACCTCCTTTCTGGTTCTAGCCCATTCTCTTTGTCTCTCTCTGCACTGAGCACAGGGCTGGGGTGCAGGATCTGGGAGGGAGTTAGTGTACAGGAGCAGGCAGCGGGTGGGGTGCAGGGTCTGGCCAAGAGCTAGGGTGAGGGAAGGGGCTCAGGGTTGGGGCAGGAGGCTGGGGTGTGGAGCGAATACCTGGGGCAGCTCCCATTTGGTGCAAGCGGTGCAGGTGGCAATGTGGGGGGGGGGGG